>CAJQZN010038583.1:33455-51639 GCA_907164685.1 Colias eurytheme | reverse complement strand
GACCCACTTTGGGGTCACCGCGCCAGATAGTAAGTAAGTAAGTAAGTCACATCAAAAAAAAATCCCTTATAACTTGAACCATTTTCTAACAATTGACGCAATTATTACCTGTGCTTGTGTAGCGACATCAGCGGAGGCATGTTGCCCGACCGACTCCGCGCGTTCCTGCGGCGGCAGCAGGTCGAGGAAGTCGCGGTACGACTCCAGGCTGCCGTCGCGAGGGATGTGGTATGCCGGGATGCTTGATAGTCTGACCATACGATCAGTATTCAGTAGCAATCGTAATATTGCAATAACAATTAGTCCTTAAGGTTTGAAGTTAAATTGGTATTGTACCTATATTATTGTTATGTGTTTGTGTTGCAAATAAAATAAAATAAAATAATGATGCAATAGTAGCAACGATAACTATGATAATAAGGGCAATATATTTAATTGTTTATTGCACACACAAAAGACAAATATAATGCATAGTATTAATATTAGTTTAAACATGATACTTCCACTTTAAAGAAAGAAAGAAAGAAAACACCATTTATTTCTAGAAAAAGGTATACACACAAGAAGAAAACACAAAATAGAAGAAGAAAGAACTTTAATAGTAATAGTATCAGTAACAACATCATCAACTGCTTCTACAACTGTTATAGTGAGTGACAAAAACAATAATAGCAACAGCTAAAGCAGAAACTACTACAAATATTTCTACTACGACAACAACCGTAACAGTATTATTAATAACAACAATAATAACAACATTGAATTCTTCTACTACAACAGTACCATTTCTGTTTGTTTTCGTATTGATGTAAGTACCATTAAAAACAATAATAACAAAACAGACTCCTATTGCCACTACTACAAATTAAGTTCCTTTTAATGCTGTTAGAGCGGCCGTACACGGGCAGCTCGAGCAGTTAACAGCTGACCGACATGGACTGCTCGAGCAGTCGGTCGTTGACTGCTCGAGCTGTCGCTACAAACCGCGCAGTTGACGGTTTGAAACGGGCGCTACGGCTCGAGCAGTCAAGTCAGTCTCCAAGCCATCGGTCTGAACTGCTTGAAGCGGTCCGTGTACGGCCGCCCTTACTATTGCTATTTAACAACTGCTACTACTCCTAAATATAAATAAATAAATATTTCAGGACAATTTTCACACACGGCACGATCTGATCCCATACTAAGCTTTTTGCTTGTGTTATGGAAACCAGATGGCTAATAAACATACATATTACATAATATATAATTTTAAATAAATACTTATATAGATAATTAACACCCAGACACAGAGCAAACATCTATGTTCATCACACAAATATTTGCCCCGGGTGGGAATCGAACCCACGACCTCTGGCTTGGAAGGCAGGGCCACTACCAACCAAGCCAACCGGTCAGTCAACTAGTCCTACTATAAGTCCTACTTCTACTCCTACCACAATCACTCCTTCCACTACAACTTATTCACCATCAACCACTAACCTATAAAAAGGCGTCTCAAGCGCGTCCTCACAGAAGAACTGATTGATATACGCTATGAGAACTCTCTTATCCCAATCGTCAGTAATATGGCCGCCGTAGTTAATGATAGCGAATAAGTAACGCAACGCGTCCCATGGGACTTCTTCGTACTCTTCTAGGTAATTGGCTAGGAGATTGTCCGATACCTAGTATGGGAAGTTAAGGCACACCCCGGACACTCCATACAAAATGATCGTTTTGACAGTCACACTGTAGTGACTGCAAATGTGTGTGTTAACGCTTTATGGTTGGCACATTTGTGACTAGCGTAAAAAAAAATTCGCGTTTTTCTGATGAAATACATCCGTAAACAGCACAATATCTAACCATTTTCTACGAAAAACGATAATCACAAATCCAAAATAATAAAATTACTTTAAGTCAATTTGATTAATGTTGTCAATCTTCGTTGCGTATCGTCCTTGCAGAAAAATATGGCCCATTTTATGTCTGATCGCGCGGGGGTGAGGTAAGTTTAATTTTGGCGGGAGGCGGAGAGTGTCCGTTCTGTAGCGTTTAGCTACTATTATGTATTCTGTGGTTAAGGGAAGGTATAAAGTGTTTCCGAAAACTTTCTCGCTTATTAAAGTTTATCCGCCTCCTTGGTACAGTGGTTGACGCGTGAGCGTCCTGGGTTCGATTCCCGGTGGAGACGAAGAAAAAAAAATGTCTCGGTCTGGCAGGACACAGAAGGCTGATCACCTACTTGTCCCTAAAGAAAATCGATCAGTGAAATAGATGTATAATGCATCTGCCCCTTACCCCACTAGGGGACATGAGACTTCACACACAGGGAGAAATTTTTTGGAAAGGCAGTGTTGGCAAATTATTATTATCTGGCAAATGAGGAGGTGGTTGGACTGCAGAAAGGCGATCTTGCCGGACACATTTGTCTTCTAAAATAAGGTATCATAAATAAGACATATGCAAATGTAAATAAATGGCCATGTTTCACAAGAATTTGTTCAAAAACACTGATAAGTAAAATCTTGTTGTTTAGCAGTGTGAGTAAATTAATAGGGTAATAAAGTGTCTTATTGAATAGCAGAATTACGGAACAAAATCTTGTTAAAGCGTTGTGTTAAAGGATAACTATTCTAATTAAAGTTGAAAAATGGATTTTGAAGACCAGTAAAATTCCAAACATAAACGTAAACCATCTATTCAATATAACAGCACTCACATCAAAATCCGAGTCATTAAAGCTATACACAGCATTATAGCCAAGCTGTCTGAATCGCTTGCGCGCAATCAAAGTGCAATGGAAGAAAGATACGCAGAACAATAGCCTGCGATATTTCGGTGTAGCTTCGTCAAACTTCTCTTCGCTTATGTTCGAGAATATTCGAACTAGATTGCCCTTTAAACCCTGGGATTGGAAAGAATAAGGACAATGTTATAGTGGGTCACATGGAAATTGGTGTTTATGGACAGGATAGTAAATTTTTAGTTATCCATCTCATGAGGAATTAATAATATTTCTTTAGATTTCTTCAAAAAAGCATTTTTAAATCACTTTATGGAACAGTGCAACTGTTTTTTAATCAACGTCTATATCGACACTTATTTTTATAAGTTGAAAAATTATAAAATGAGGATCTGCTTTTGTAAATTCCTTCACGAAAGCGTACTCAAATGTCAAATGTTATTTTAATTTTTATTTTTATTATTATCGCAATTTTACCCTGCAATTCTACTTTACGATTCTAGGATATTATGTGGTCAGTAATGTCTACCTATTTTAAAGATACTTTTTATTGAAAAATTTTTAAGAAATAGAAAAAATTCGATCTCGAGGCGTCATTCGAACAGTAGACATTTCTTTCGTGTGTTCGATCTTTCGTGGCTTCTTTCGTGTTGTCATCTTTTTTTTTTCTATTATTTTCCATCTATGCTACAAAACTAAACATCATTTGCTATTTAATGTTTCCCGGGGCTATATCTCACCTGTGGTGGTTCGGTGGTCATTTTGATGCTACGCTGTAACACTGCTAAGGGGAACTTATCATCAGGCATGGAAGATAGCCAGAGTCGGAATCTCGGATCTATGCGCGGGTTGTCCAGCCCATCATTTTTAAAGTGAAACTTCTTTAGGCGCATTAAGAGTAAAATTTCAAGGTCGCGTCATGGCAATACCATCACGTCATGGAGAAAGGCGAGGATTTTAGTATCTTTGAGTCTTGCCAAAGAAGTTCTGACACGTGTGCTCAGCACACACGCTTTTTTTCAATTATTTGCTACCTATGGTGAGTTTCCCGGAGCTATATCTCACCTAGGGTGGTTCAGTGGTCATCTTGATGCTGCGCTGTAACACTGCTAAGGGGAATTTATCATCAGGCATGGAAGATAGCCAGAGTCGTAATCGTGGATGTATACATTTTTAAAGTGAAACTTCTTTAGGCGCGTTAAGAGTAAAATTTCAAGGCCGCGTCATGGCATTACCATCACGTCATGGAGAAAGGCGAGGATTTTAGTATCTTTGAGTCAAAGAAGTTCTGACACGTGTGCTTTTTTTCAATTATTTGCTACATATCGTGAGTTTCCCGGAGTTAAAACTGACCTGAGGTGGTTCGGTGGTCATCTTGATGCTGCGTTGCAACACTGCTAACGGGAACTTATCATCAGGCATGGAAGATAGCCAAAGCCGGAATCGTGGATGTATGCGCGGGTTGTCCAGCCCCCGCAGCGAGCCGAGCCAGGCGCAGGCCAAGTGGCAGTTCGCGAGAAACACCCACCCACCCTCCTTCATACCGTGCGATAACATCCTGCGGATAAACGAATTTAAAAACATAATGCCAAAAAAAAGACGGGTTGCACTCCGGGAGTGCCGGCAGAAGTGAAAACTTGATTATTAACGTTGAGCATGTTTGATATCCGTCTTACGCTTTTTCGATCAGGCCACGTGTCCTGACGCGAGTTTAAGATTTTATACCCAACGCCGCTAAAGAAGTTTTCACTTCAATAAAATGCTCATTGTAGTGTTTGAGTAAAGTATAGGTATATCCCCGGATGTCTCGGGTTCGCGGGTAGTGGGGAGCACAGTCACACAGCAGCCCCCGGCGTGAGCGGACGTGTGTTTACCCAAATTACTGGCGACGTAACGAGCCAATCCCATCCCCTGCGTATACGACAGTGAACGCGTATCTACACTCATGCTTTTTTGTATAAATGGTATAACGGTCATACATGCCATACATTTAAAAAGAATTATACATTTACAAAAACACCATAAAACATGTTATATTACTGGAAAACAACATATAAAATAACAAGCTTTATGCAAATGGACTATTATGATATGAAAAAAAAAACCCAAACTACATTGAAAAAGAAGAAATTTAGTATTTTACATTTATACTAAAATAAGTCGGAAAATATAAAAAAGAGTAAATTAGGGACATAATATTATATTCATGAATTGATTTTTATAGCTATTTAATAAACATAAACATATGTCAACATCTAATTATGTTATGTTAAAAGTTAGTCACTTCGCAGCTGTAGGCGCCTGTCCCTGCCCCAAGCTGAGCGACTGGAACTTGTCGAACATCTTGACATCTTGCGCCAACTGTATGAGGGAGGCCGTGGGATCGACTCCCGGCGACAACACAAACAGGAGCGACGTCTTCCACGTCGATTCTTCCCATGCTGCCTGAAAGTGTGAACGATTTAAATTTTAGGTACTAAAATAGTAGTTACAGAATATACTAGAGTGAATAAGTTAGTGAACAAGTAAGAATATACGTAAATGACGTAGCAAGTGTGTGATGCAGTGACGCGATTTTACGCGTAAACGTAACTGACATAAGATGACGTGAGAACGTGATATTGTGATGTAACATAACGTGACTTGACGTGACGTGACATGACGTGACGCGTAAACGTAACGTAACGTGATATAAGACGTGAGGGCGTGATATTGCGATGTGATGTGACGTAACATAACGTGTCGTGTCATGATGTGACGTGTCGTGACGTGTCGCAACGTGAAGTGACATGACGTGATGTGTTGCTCACCTTGATGTCAAGCACGGGCGGCTCGACGTAGCGTGGGCCGAGCGTGTTGACAATGAAAGTGGAGATGCAGGCAGATACGCGGTCTGCGCGTAGTGAACGCACAAATAAGATACGCTGGAACTCGTTGCATACATCGTTCCATTCGCCTGAACAAGTACATAATGAGTTTGAGTTTGAGTTATAATGTTATTTTAGACCATTAATTCAAATCACTATGTTTTAGAAATAGTTGCTATGTTCATGTAATAATAATAAATCAATAAAAATATTCATGTGTCGTATTGACCAGCATCTAATTGAAACGCATAAAACCTGACGACACATTATTGGATTTAACGATCATACTATTTTTGTAAAAAATGTTTTTACTGGAGGTGAAGGACGGAATTATTAACTATTATATTATTATATTACTAAGAATTATTAAAATTATTATTTTAAAATCATAGATAATGATTACCTTACTCTCATTGCAAGATATTGTGAACTAAATTTATTCGCTATTGGGTGTTACACTTGTTTTCATTCAAATCTCATTCCCATTCAATAACTATCAATCATAGACTAATATAATCAAGAAGACTTACAATCGCCATAGTAAAAAACGTAACTCGTTTCTCAGTTCTCAATTTTGTCGATAGATGTCACTCACAGTAGCATTTGGCATTTTTATAAGCTTTTTTATACGTTTAAGAACTAGATGTCGCCTTAGAGCATTAAGTCGGTTTAATGAAGCTAAGAGATGTCGCTACTAAAAAAATCAATGTGCCAAATAGTATCTTGACGTAAAATATAATACGCAAAAAACGTAAACTATAACGTAAAATATAATACGTAAAATATAATACGCAAAAAAATATTTTTATTTAAATGTTATTTTTTGCTCTGAATCGCGCAAGCGAAATGTTTTCGCTACAGAGCATATATACAACTTTCCGCCATCAATAATCGGGGCCTTTACGGCCGGCCGGTCGAGTAGACTAGTCTCTCCCTTTTTCGATTGAGGAAATCCACCTCCACATCATTTTGTTTTAGTTTTAAAGATTTAAGAAGTGTAAAATAATACTTTCTTCATTTTTGTATTTTGAGTAAACGTAACACTAATATCGGTTAGTTTGACCAGAGGCGACTCGTGACAAAATTGTATGGGTGTTTAATTAAGTATTGAACTAAAGTCTAAAACAAAGAAAATACAGTAGCGTAGTAAATTCATTACAAAAAAAAAGCACCACAATAAGGGTGCTATTACAGATTTTTAACAAAAAACGCTATTTTACGGTACAATTTTAACTCAAAGCATGAGAACAAAGTAATATCTTAAATTAAAGATAATAATACCTATATTCAGTTCTACGATCATCTTATAAAAATTGTACGACGTCATACAAAATTGTCGCTGAAATACGATTTTCCCAGCACAATGATCGCATAAAATGCAAAAAAATGGGGTCTAAAACGGTACAATTTTAAGAAAATTAAAAGCCTAATCTATCTTCCTATAAATTATTGAGGGATATATAGTCCTTTATAGATTCTGATAATTTTTTTGTATCTAAATCAAAATTTTATTTCAATTACTAGCGGTCCGCCCCGGCTTCGCCCGTGGTACATATTTACGTTTTCTCTACGTAAAAACCATCCTCGTACTTCAAGGAATATAATAAAAAAAAAAAAAGAATTATCGAAATCGGTTCAGTCGTTCTCGAGTTATGCGCTTACCAACACATTTTGCTATTCATTTTTATATATAAGAGATTATATATGTATGTTTATCAGCCATCTGGTTTCCATAACACAAGCTAAATTAAAAATACTTGTCGATTTATTCATACATTTTGCTATCGCGAGTCGCGACTCGCGGGTCGTCAGACCGCGCTCAGAAGCGCTCTTGGAAGGACGGGTGTATCGCTCCTCGTCCCAAAAACAAAACGAATTAAAAAAAGATTATTGTGCGTGCACTGTCGTTTTCGTGATTTGAAATATTTGATACTTTATAAGAGTAAACTGTATAAGTTTCATATTCCAATTGACAACATTTCATTTTTTATAAGGCCATGAAAGAAAAAAACCGTTTCTTTATTTTGCTCTTGCGATTACAGAAAAAAAATTATTTCATTTTTTAATCGCATATTTTCAGAGAAATTAAATAAAAACGATAAATGTGATGATGACGTCATACATACGGAGGAATAAAAATGCGCCTTAGCCTAATTTAAAAAAAGTTAAAAAAAAAAAAAAAAAAAACTATCACTGACATTTACAGGGTATGGCATGTGTCAAATGTCATATTAATGTCATTTTTGTGAATTATTCAATGAACACTCTTTTAGCAATGTTAAACTCACCTATAATTGAAATTCTTTCCAACTTTATCACAACTAATAAACTAAAATTATAATTTACACCTAGATTAATTTACTATAAATATATAATATATATTAACAATATTGAGTAGCCCTATTTCGTTTGTTTTTAACTAACTCTCATATCATTTATTATTTATTTATTTATTTATTTATTTATTTATTTATTTATTTAGAATTTCCAACAAAGGATACAGATTACATTTGTTACATCTAATTATTTAAGTACATGGTCTTCTGCACCTTTAATTACAGGAAATTACAGCGTTCAAAATATTTATTACAATTACAATTCGTCAATTTATTAAAAAATATTAGTTAAAAAAAAAATAAAAGAACTTAATAACATTGATTATATACCACGAAAAGTATTACAATAAATTACAAATAAATTACAAATTTAAAATTACAATTATATTCGTCAAATTATTAAAAATATTATATAATCAAAATTTAATGAGCACTTAATTATACATACATAATAAATAATTATTAAAAAAAAATTACAAATTTTACTCAATTATAATTATATGTATTAAAATTTATCATTACAAAAAAATATATATATACAGTTCGGTTACATTTAATAAAGGAAAAATAGAATCTTTTGTCATTGGCTAAATTGCAGGATTAACGATTTAAAACGTGTGAGAGATTGACTGAAGATGTCTATGTCTTGAGAGATACCAGTGTGCTTGTTGTACTCATGGGTGAGTCTGACTATTGGTGAGTTTTTACCAAGGTTTGTCCGATAAGAGGGGGCACTAAAAAGGCAACGAGGTTGACGAGGAACTCTAGATGGTACATTAATATTAAATCTGGTTAGTAACGCTGGACAATCGAAACCATTATTAAACACTTTATACAAAAACAGAAGATCAGCTATAGTGCGACGCGATTCAAGAGATCTCATATTGAAATATTTAAGTCTGTCTTCGTAGCGAGTCACTGATTTCATGATACCAGCTCGGTAAGCCAGCTGGCGGACAAGTCTCCTTTGAATTCCTTCGATTCTTTTTCTGTGAGTCTGGTAAAAGGGATTCCAGACGGTACTGCAATATTCCAAACGGCTACGTACGAAGCTATTATAG
Source organism: Colias eurytheme (assembly GCA_907164685.1). Classification (NCBI taxonomy): domain Eukaryota; kingdom Metazoa; phylum Arthropoda; class Insecta; order Lepidoptera; family Pieridae; genus Colias; species Colias eurytheme. The sequence continues at coordinate 42,650 of CAJQZN010038583.1, read as the reverse complement.
AGTAATAGCGTGGTAGACCAGTTCTTAAATTCTTTTGAGCTGCGCAAAATAAAGCCAAGTGAGCGGTACGCAGATGCAATTATGAAATCGTAATGCTCTGTAAAACGTAACTGAGAATCTAAGTTTACTCCTAAGTCACGAATCGTTGAGAGTTCTTTTAAAAAATTACTATTAATATGATATTTAGATATGATTTTATGACGGGTTCGAGAAAAAGATATTTGATAGCATTTACCGCAGTTTAGGTACATTCTATTGGTTTCGCACCAATCAGTCAGCCTGTTTAGGTCAGTTTGCAATAAATCAGAGTCAGTAGGATTATTTATTTGGCGAATCAATTTTAAATCGTCAGCAAATAAAAAAGGGGTACTATGTTTGAAAATTCCAGGTAAATCGTTTATAAAAATGTTGAAAAATAATGGGCCGAGCGTCGAACCTTGAGGAACTCCTGATGTGGCTGAAAAATATTCAGACTGAGCACCATCTAGGACCACCGACGATTTTCTATCCCTTAAATAAGATGAACACCAATTCAAGAGGTTTCCAGTGATGCCTGAATGTTTGAGCTTGTCAGTCAGTATACTGTGGCTGACCTTATCAAAGGCCTTAGAAAAGTCAGTATAGATGGCGTCAATCTGATGACCACGGTCCACAATTTCTGACACATCAGTTATAAAGGCCACCAAGTTAGTGTTCGTGGATCTTTTATTAACAAAACCATGCTGATGGATAGATAGAGTATTTTTGACAGTAGCATATAAACGGCTGTATATAAGGGATTCGAAGACTTTAGACATAGTAGAGAGTATAGAAATAGGGCGATAATTGGAAATCAAATCCCGTTTACCATTTTTATGAATAGGTACTATCCGTGCCAGTTTCCATTTAGTTGGAAAAACTCCTAGTTGTAAAGAAACATTATATATAAGTGACAGTGGAAACGATAAAGCTCGAGCGCAAGAAGACAAGAAAATAGGTGGTATATTATCTGGCCCGGCACCCTTTGATCTATCCAGTTTTGAAAGTGCTCTGTAGACAGCCTCTTTAGATATATAAAATACATTTGTGAATCCAGAAATTTTTACTTCATTTACCAGGGAATAATCAGGCGAACTATGTGGTGGTTCAAAAACAGACGAGAATTGCTTTGCAAATAGATTGGCGATATCCATCGAGTTATTTGCAACTTCTGAATTCAGAAACATTTGCGACGGATAACTGGATCCGCCCTTTCGCAGGTTTTTAATATGCGTCCAAAAAATTTTGGGTTGAGTTTTTACTGCATTCTCAATCTTGTGTAGGTATTTCTGATAGCAGATGTTTATTAAAAGGGCACTTTCCTTACGCAAATATTTAAACTCCAGTACGTCCAAGGGATTACGATACTTTTTAACTCTAATATGTAGCTTCAGTTTATTTTTAAGCAGTTTAATCAATTGATTTGAATACCAAGGTGGATAACAACCATGATATCGACAAGTTTTTGGAATATGCTGTTTAATTATATTATTAAGAATGTTATAAAAATGTTCAACAATACCATCAACTCCTTTGGCAGAATTAAGTTCCATACTCCAATTGACACTGTCAAGTGCTTTCTGTCTGTCTTTTTTTTATCTGTCTGAACTAACAGTACTAATTTTTATGTTGTGTATCTATATATTGTGTTTGTCTCTTTTTGTTTTAGGTATATCTGTGTTTTGATTGACATCGGTATAATAATGTTAGTTTCTCAAGCGTGTATTATCTTCCCAACGTGACATTGGCAGAATTGTACTCAAACAAAATTGCCACCCTTCGAAAAAATTGAATTGAATTGTGAATTATTCATGTAAACAAACTTTTAAATCCTGTTATTGTGTTTTGGTTTTCTAATTTAATCTCATTTGCGTGATGTTTGTTTGATTGGAGTTGGACCAATTCATTTATATTATACAAATAGTGCCTACAGTGTTCATAATTTTCTTGAAATAAAAGACTTTGTTTACTTACTAAAAGTTGTATTTATTTAACACTTTCCAACGTTTTTGGGATAGTATATTTGTTTCCCAGAAATTTTCAGCACCCCTTAACAAATCCTGCATGAAGTAATCATCATCAGTACTTGTGAATAAGTTTCTTTTGTTCAAAATTGAGTGTATAAAGTAAATTTTTTAGATATTTCTCGTTATACTTTTAAAAAGTTATTATTGTCATTTTGCTCATTAGGTAAAGTAATCTCGATATCAGTTTTAAGTTTTTTGATACCTGCAATAATAACGTCATAATCGCCTGCACATACTTATCGATTACACCCTGTATACAATCCACCATCCACATTCATAATGTTTTCCTGTCCTCCTCTCCTTTACGCTGTTCACCGATACATTTTAAATGAGTAAATCTGCTATCACTGAAGGATGTTTCATTGTGATCAGCAAATTTTCACCACTGTTGTCGATTATTTGTTTTTCATTTTTAATCAGCAATTGGGAATCATCAGTTTTGTTTTTTGCAGATTGGTGATGTACCCTAACAATACGTCGAAAAGGGAAAGCATCAACGAATTATCGTTTTCGTCCTCTTTTTTTATTCTTCGCGTCTCTGTTACTTCTGTTTGTTTAGTTCTCAACCCCACTGAATTTTGATGATGTGATGATAATCCATTCGTTTTAATATTGGTACTTAGAGTTTTTTGGTAGTTTTGTAGTTAGACTAAACTAGAAATGGTGGACTAAATTTGTCAGCGCGTCTGTAAGATCAGAATATAAAACCAACATCCTGTATTTAAGTTACAAAATTAATAATCAAACATCATGCCGCTACGTTGAAAATGACTAGAAGAAAAAATTAAAACACCTCGGATCAATTTTGGAGTAAACAAATCATTTTCCCCGTATGGGGATTTCCCCGGATGAACTTGGGAAGTTCAAGTTCTCAATACAAGTTTATTATATTTCGTATTTCTCAAACGAAAAACTCATTTTTGGAACTTCAAAAAAATTATATTATAAGAAAATTTATGAGCTTACTTTAGTTTTAAAGAAATATACATCCCTTTACTGACACCCCGTAAAATAAAGAAATTGTTGCCAATCACCTTTGCAATCTATTTGGTTTCATTAACTTTATGTTCGAAGATAATTTTTTTTCTAGTAGTTACACGCGTATTTTTTTCGTTTATTTTCCATATCGAAATCAAATGTTTAAAAATACGAATATTTGCACAAAACTAAGATAAAAATAATCAATTAACAAAAATATTAAATTTAATGAAGTAGAGCAACTTTCACTTCGGTATGAAGGAAAATCGAGCGTAGAGCACACGTCAGAACGCTCCGGCCCAAGGAGCGCGACTAAAGAAATTCGCTAGGATTTTTCCTTATTATTTTAAATATTTTTTTAATATTTAAAGAATTATCAAAATTAAAAAAAAAATTATTTAAAGGATTAATACTCATTGGTCTTCAACCAACTCGAATAAATTAATGGAAAAAATAACTTTTAGCAGTATTTATCAATCGATTTTGTAAGGCAAAAAATGGGAAATTTAATGAATTTATAACGCTCTAATTAAGAAAATCATAAGTTTTTCGGCAATTGTATTCAGCAGTTTTTAATAACGACTATATAAGGATAATAATGCGCTGATCAGATTATGTAAATTGTAATCGGTTGCAACGTAGTGAGTGCACAAACTTAGCTCGAAATGATTTTGGGGGAAAGAGACTTATCTTGAAGGCCTGATTAAGGTAACAGAAAGTAACTTTATAAATGTGAAAAAATTCACGCGCATTGCGTATATAACACTAATTGATAAACAAGAAAAAAAAATTCAGTTTATCATTTCATTAGCCGGGAAAAAATTGTCAAATAACTTGTTGAAAACGCAATTTTGCTAGACTGCAGCCTTAAAAAAGATGGAAGAACCTTTCATTTGTGTATATTTTTTTAACGTACATTTCTAATTAAATGCAATTTCTAATAATCGTCGATGTATCGTTTAGCGATATGATCAAGACAAATAATCGAGTCGTTTACTCGATCATTGATGCGGCCCCACGAGACTATCATGGAAAGAAAATATACAAATTTAATCTTTATGAACTAAGAGATAAAGTTGAATTTAAAACGCGATAATGAACCGAATTCCTTACGAGTCTATCTTTTAGCCCCTTGACCACCGAGCGGCCCGATCGGACCACGGCCCACGACACAATAGATTTTCTATTGTGTCTGTGATTCCGGGGGCTGAGGCATTAAAGAAATACAAATTTAATCTTTATGATCTAAGTTATAAAGTTGAATTTAGAACGCGATATTGAACCGCACTCCCCACGAGACAACTTGGAATGAAATACAAATTTAATCTTTATGAACTTAGGGATAGAGTTGAATTTAAAAACTCGTCGCTTAAAAGGTCATAAATTTTTACGATTTTCGTGACACAAATTATTTTTGTGAATGTGTGATTGTGTTTCAATAGTGTGAGTTACCTTCCCCGCACCAAAATCAGCAGAAAGTTTAGTTAGAACATTTACCAGCGTACTCCATCCATTACATAATGATCTAAGACCATGGACCACGTTGCTATGAACTGTTTTTGTCAAAGAATTACTCGAACAATTAGAGCATAAATTTCAACGTAAGATGTATAGGTGCCCGTAGCTGTATTGATGAGTCTCGTACTTATAAACCGATAGATGCTGGTTCAAATCATTGCCGTACATCCACATTTTTTTTTCTTTTCCCGTATTTTATTGTCATATAAATAATACTGTTTACAAGGGAATAATTAAGAAGAAAAAAGATATAGACATTTTTTTTAACAGAAAATAAAGAATATATATAAATATAATATATATTATATACACTACTCTGATCACTATGTCGAATGTTTGTAGTGGGTGTCGAAATCTTATTAAAGGTACTCTCTTCCTTAAGATGCTCCACAATCCTATATAAGTTACTCTATGATGCTCCACCACCGCGTTGCTATGAACTGTATTTATCAAAGAAATACTCGAACAATTAGAGCATAAAGGAGAATGACCACGGGTGGTATCGGTAAAATTTTAGTTGTGCCACGTATTCGTGATATTGTTAATTCCTATTTGTATTTATAATGATCATATGTATCAATATTAAGTCTTAATTATACCGGATAAATTGAAATAATAGTAAAAGTTATTCTTTTGAAACATGTATGACCACGTATGGAATCGGTAAAATACTAGTTGTGTCACGTGTTCGTGATATTGTTAATTCCTATTTGTATTTATAATGATCATATTTATCACTATTAAGTCGTAATTATAACGAATAAATAGAAATAAAAGTAAAAGTTTCTGTTTTGACACATATATATCTATCTCTCTTGCAAGCGTCCTGCGTCATATGTCATAGTTGAATGAATGTGTTCGACGCATTGTTCGACGTTATTTATTTTGAAATAATGTTTATTACGATTTACTTTTCACATTTGTCTTGTAAATTAAAATATTACCTATGTAATAAATGTAAAACTTAACGTTCATCGTTAGTATAAACTCGATAAAGTATTTTTTTGAAGCGTTGAATAAAACTATTGTTTTATTTTTATTGTCGTGAACTGCGGCTTATTTACATAAAAACTTTAATCGTTTCTAAAAGTACTAACATCAAGCTTTAAATTGAACTATATTTCATCTTGACACAATAAGTTTGATTGCGATACCAAGTGCCATAGTCACTTGGGCAATCTCCTTTCAATGTAAGACGTATAAGTGCCTGTAGCTGTGTTGACTGAGTCTCGTACTTTAAAATAAATAATAAATAAATAAATAATAAATAAATATTATAGGACATTATTACACAAATCGACCTAGTCCCACAGTAAGCTCAAAGGCTTGTGTTGTGGGTACTAGGCGACGATAAATATAATATTATAAATACATATATATACATAATAACACCCAGACCCAAGAACAAATAATTGAGTTCATCACACAAATATTTGCCCTGACCGGGGATCGAACCCGGGACCGTCGGCTCAGTAGGCAGTTGCTTTACCACTGCGCCAACCGCGTCGTCAAAATCGATAGATGCTGGTTCAAATCATCGCTGTACATCTACATTTTTTTTTCTTTTCCCCTATTTTATGGTCATATAAATAATACTGTTTACAAATTAGAAGGGAATACTTAAGAAGAAAAGAGATATAGAATTTTTTTTTAACAGAAAATAAAGAATATATATAATATAATTATATTATATACAGTACTCTGATCACTATGTCGAATGTTTGTAGCGGGTGTCGAAATCGTATTAAAGGTACTCACTTCCTTAGATGCCCTAAAAACTAAAATAATAATTCAAAAACACCGGAGTTTTTAAAACAACGCCCTCTAGATGTAATAATTGAAAATCGATAGTTTGCTGTTTCCTTAGTTCTAAAATTGGTCACTAGGTGGCGCTTTTATAACTGCAAATTAAATAATAAGCTCAAATGAGAGCGCCATCTAGCAATAAGCTGAAATTACGGGGTACGATCTTTAGTATGACGTTCATCAGTCCTATATATTTATTAGTCCATGCTATCAATACATACCAACTAACGGTTGTGTCTCAGGTTCAGGGTGTAAATACCAATCACGCCATTCCTTAGAGAATGTTTCGAAGGCATCGATAACACCGTGGAAACCCGGCAACTTGTCTAACTCGGTCACATTGTCCCAACAGTCATCTGGCATCCAATCTGCAAGGAAATCAAATCAATTTTTTTTTCTTAATCGCATTTGTTGCAAGCATAAAAATGTATGTACCCAAACTGTGGATAATGTTGTTGGTTGCGCAGTTACACCTGTATTTAGATTAAGTTTTATTGTACTATATTACTGTGTATTGTACAGTAGCCAGTAGGAATTAATATTCAGACTGTTCTACAGTTTATTATCCCAAATAAAGAAAAATAAGATAAAATAAATAATACAATTATTGTATTTTCCATCCAGTTCTCCAAATTTTCATGTCATGTCATATTTGTTATGAAAAGTATATTATTTCAAACGTCAAAGTATTGTCAAATATAATGAAGTATGAAGATCATTCGATTTTGAGTCGAAATAAAATAATTACTTTAAGTACATACCAGTATACAGGGTGTAATCGTTAAGTGTGCACAGGCGATTTTTCCGTAAGTATTACAGATAACAAAAAACTTTAAACTGATATCGAAAGTACTTATCCTAATGAGTAAAATGGCCGTAATAAATTTTTAAAAATAAATCGAGAAATATCAAAAAAATTATCTTTAAACCCTCCCATACAATGAATATCCCATATACATTTAATATGAAAGATTTTAGCTTTCTTTTTCTTTTTTTGGTTTTCTGCTTTAATTACTTCGCAAATTTGAAGTGACATTTTCCACGTTTTTCCGGACATTTTCACGCATTTTCCGGATATTTTCCGGGAATTTTCCGGACATTTTCCAGGGACTTTCCAGGCATTTTCACGCATTTTCCGGGTATTTTCCAGAAATGCTAGGAAAATCCCCGGAAAATGCCTGGGAAATTCCCGGAAAATGCCTGGGAAATGTCTGGAAAATATCTGGAAAATGCGTGGAAATTTCCAGAAAATAACCGGAAAATTCCTGGGAAATGCTCGGAAAAGTCTGGAAAATGCGTGGAAATTTCCGGAAAAACCGTGGAAAATGCCTGGAAAATCCCTGGTATATCCCTGGAAAATATCCGGAAAATGCGTGAAAATGTCCGGAAAATATCCGGAAAATGCGTGAAAATGTCAGGAAAACCCCTGGAAAATATCCGGAAAATGCGTGAAAATGTCCGGAAAATGCCTGGAAAATGTCCTGAAAATGTCTGGAAAACATCCGGAAAATCCCCGGGAAATGCTCGGAAAATCACCGGACAAGCCTGGGAAATTCCCGGAAACTGCCTGAAAAACGCTCGGAAAATGTCTGGAAAATATCCGGAAAATGCGTGGAAACTTCCGGAAAAACCGTGGAATATCCCTGGAAAATATCCGGAAAATGTCCAAATATCCGGAAAATGTGAAAATGTCCGGAAAATGCCTGGAAGATCCCCGGAAAATGCCTGAGAAATGCCTGGAAAATGTCTGGGAAATGTGTGGAAAATGCCTGGAAAATCTCCGGAAAATGCCAGGGAAATGTCCGGAAAATGTCTGGAAACATCCGGAAAATCCCAGGGAAATGCTCGGAAAATGCCTGGGAAATTCCCGGAAAATGCCTGGGAAAATCCCGGAAAATAGCCGGAAAATGCCAGGGAACTGTCTGGAAAATATCCGGAAAATGCGTGGAAATGTCCGGAAAATGCGGGAAAATGCCTGGAAAATCCCTGGAATATGCCTGGGTAATGCCTGGATAATATCTGGAAAATATCCGGAAAATGCGTGAAAATGTCCGAAAAAAGCGTGGGAAAATGCCCGGAAAATGCTCGGAAAATCCCCGGAAAATATCCGGAAAATGCGTGAAAATGTCCGGAAAGAGCGTGGAAAATGCCACTTCAAATTTGCGAAGTAATTAAAGCAGAAAACCATAAAAGAAAAAGAAAGCTAAAATGTTTCATATTGAATGTATATGGGATATTCATATTTCATACTTAATGTATGGGAGGGTTTAAAGATAATTTTTTTGATATTTCTCGATTTATTTTTAAAAATTTATTACGGCCATTTTACTCATTAGGTTAAGTACTTTCGATATCAGTTTAAAGTTTTTTGTTATCTGTAATACTTACGGAAAAATCGCCTGTGCACACTTAACGATTACACCCTGTATAGAAATTGAATCAAGGTTCAATACCTGCACTGCCTAGCAATTATAACATTCTTCGAAAGTTTTCTATTCCAAAAGTGGTTGAAAGATGTAAAGTATACCCCCTTATATTTTTAACAAATTTATATTGGCATACGAAAGGTCATTAGGAAGTACTTTTTTAAAAAATTCGCACACATAAAAGCATGATATAAACCCACTTGTAGGATTCTCCGGTTGTTCAGATCGATCCAAAACCACCCCACCCTTGAGTAGGAACAGATACTCGTGCATGCTCATCTTCCCCATTTGGAACAGGATCCGGGAGACCATGTGGAACGAGAGAAGCAGCTTGTGCCGTTCGAATAGAGCGCGACATGTGTTTCTACAAATTAATAATATATTTATTATTTATGTCGTCAGAGAGAAGAAATAAGTCGACA
>CAJQZN010038583.1:0-33055 GCA_907164685.1 Colias eurytheme | reverse complement strand
TAATATATTTATTATTTATGTCGTCAGAGAGAAGAAATAAGTCGACAGCATATCATAACATATCACGGCATTTTGGAGAATTGAAATAATTTTGTTCAAATAACCAAAATTGGACAAAAATAACTAGTTGGATTCGGGGCATTGATCAACTCTGTAGAAGCTATTTTTATGTGATGTCTACTATGTACTTTTCTGATCTGATCCACAACAAGTGTGTTTAATCTGGGCCATACAAAAAAAATGTAATATCTCTACACCAAGCTTTTCTGAACTTAATTAGATAGTTATTTCAGTTTTCCCCTGACTATATCCAAAATCTAACACCCACAAACACCCCAAAAAATCTTCATCTACTAACTTATAAACGGCAAACGTGTGAAACTCGTTCAGATTATTGATCCTGTCCTCCAATTCCCCGCCTTTCGGACTGCGGTCAATCGAATACGTGAAGAGATCCGTATATGCGTCCAGTGAAAATTGGTACATTGGGTCGATCCGGGATAAATCATTTAAGGCGAAAAATAGTACTGACGCTCGCACAGCAACCGGGACGTAGCCCTATGACATATAGACCATATAAATATGTGTTTTACAGCTGTTTATTTAAATTTTACTAGGTGTTGCCCGAGTTAGAGTCGTTACCGTCACATTTATTCGAGTAATTCGGATGGAAATAAGTAAAAAGCCTATATAAATCTCTAGCTGCCTAATTATTGAGTACGTTAACAGGTCAGTATATGCGTCCAGCGAAAATTGGTACATTGGGTCGATCCGGGATAGATCATTTAGGGCGAAAAATAGTACTGACGCGGACGCTCGTACTGCTACTGGGACATAGCCCTGCAAGATACAATTACTTCAATATGTACTTCAAAGCTGTTAAGAATTTTCTAGAATTTTCACAGGGCTTTACTAGCGTGGATAATGGAAATTTCAATGAGAATGAGATCCCTAGTCTCCTAGCCATCTCCAAATACAAAAATTATACGAAAAAAATGATTAATTGCGAAGTGAAAGTAGGAAAGAAACAAATACACTTTCGAAATTATAATCGTAGTAAAGTTTTTTTTACTTCGTTAACGAACACAAATTTTAATTGGAATAGAAGCCCGCCACACAACGTTATATTATTAGTAAAAGTAAAATATATTTATACTGAATGTAATCCCTACTTATAATATTATAAATGCGAAAGTAACTCTGTCTGTCTGTTACGCTTTCCCGCTTAAACCTCTCAACCGATTTTGATGAAATTTGACACAGACTATCTTTAGACCCTGAGAAAGAAAATAGGCTACCCTTTATCAAAACACCACGCGATCGAAGCCGCCGGCGGAAGCTAATCACACATATTCCTTACCTGTCTGGCAGTATCAATCTCTTTTTCTGTAACTTGCGAAGTTATGAGAGCTTCTTTAACCTCTAGAGACGTGCGTTGCGAAGTTTGCAGCGTCACGAATAGTTCCTCATTCTCTAGTAGTGGTACTTGAGATTCGTACATTATGCGTAATAGATCGTTTTCTAGGTCCACCTGGAAATAATATTAGACTACCATTATCAGCAGAATGGTCTTTGTTTTCACTTGATGCAGGATAATACTGGCCAAGTTTGGGAGATTCAAGTGAATGCAAAGTTTTTGTTTATTAGCATATTGGTAAAAACATTTAGAAATAATAGTCATGTACATAATAGCGAGTATTAATCGAATTTTGATATCACATTATTTTGCGTCGTTCTTCAATTCCTAGAATTTTACAACAATCAGTGAAGTCATTACATATGTCAATCGCATTTTATTGTCTGTACAATGCGCCAAGTAGTTTATTTATTTATGGTAATTAAGGCAAAATCGCCTGAGATACACACACTACAGTTCAAAAGTTCTATAAAAAAACTAATTTTAGCGCGGATTTACAGATTTTTCTCGCTAGCCATTCTGTAACAAGTCACGGTTTTACAATGAGTCGCGGGGGAAAAAACCATCATTGCGATTTTCAGCGCTGTTTATACCTTAATCTCTTTAAATCCACTCACCAGCACTTTCTTATTATGAGCAATCGTCATAACCAAATTGTCTTTCATCAGCTCAAGTTGTGGTCGCTCCTTACGAACCACAATACCGAGCAATTGTGACGTCAGACCTTGCTCCTTTACAGCGAAGTTTACCATTGTCGTCTTTGTTAGTGTTTCTGGTGTGTATACCGGGTTGCCTGGAGTAATGGGAGAAATTTATTTCTGAACATCTGGTCTCGAATAAACATGCAAAAATTTGTTAAAAAGTGTTCACAAGTTCTCGCACGACGAGCTACAACGTTTAAATACCTGCAACAATCTCACCAATCATAAATAATGGTGATCTGCTATTACCATAATATAATATTGGGGGTGTAATTTAATAAAATAATAAAAATTAAGGCAAGTAAAAACCTACCAAATAAATCATATTATTTAATAAACAATTTATACACATATTACTTTAAATAGAAAAAAAATGTTAGGTATAATAAACGTACATATAATAAATTGAACTACTTACCAAGCTTAGTAGTCAAGTACATCTTAAAGGCACTATTATAGGGCACCATCTTTTCATTAAACTTTATAACCAAGGCGGTGCCAATCTTAACAATCGCCTTATCTAGTATCGGGGCTATGGAAGGATCTAGAACTTCCCCCACATTCTGTACTATAACTGGCTTGCCGTCCGTGAGACATGTTTCCATTATCTTTAGGTAATTCGGTTGACCGAAATCGACAATCTAAAATTGTATAGAACATTAGAATATTTTTTATTGTATGTTTGAAAACGCAGAAGAAATTTGAATAATTTATTTTACAATATTACATTCGACACAACTATGAATAACAATATAATATACTTATTTTTGTTTCGCCCTATAAAATCAAAGTTTACTCAAACCTTAGAAAACCTGTGTTTATTTATTTATTTAACAATTGAATGCACCACACCAATTTTAATCATATTTACATGTATACAATAAACGGATTAATACAGTACATATGGCGGCCTTATCGCTTATCAGCGATCTCTTCCAGGCTGCCTAAAGTAAGGGATAAAAATGGTAAATTTATATCATGTACTGTATAACATGTGTATATATTTTATTGTATTCTTTTAATTTTTCTACCCTATTCTAAAAATATGTTTTTATTTTGTCTTACAACATTTTGCGCTTCTTTGCCTTTCTCCCCGTGGTTGCCTGGCAGAGATCACTGCATAGTGATAAGGCCGCCCTTTGTGCTTTTTTTAATCTTATTTTTGTAACCTTTTGTTTCTTGCTCAATAAAGTGTTAAATAAATAAATAAAAAGTAAATGTTTACATACTTACATTGATGTTTGTATATATTACCTGTATATCATTCTTCTCTTCAAGTCGGGATATCCAAATAAGCGCCTGTCCCTGCGGGTCGACGGCCAGCGGCCATCTTGTAGCTCGCACCACTATTATACCGTTTTCGGCGCTGAAGTTATCATCTAAAATTTATTGTTAGTATTTAAATACGACAGATTTAACTCGAGCGTAGTTGTGACTAAATTTACTGGTAGAGCAAGCAGTTTTCCAAGTGATAGATATTTTGTTAGAAATTGAAGTGACAATATTCTTAAAAGCAATATTAATTGCAATCGTCAGGAATTAATCCGATATTTATTTTTTTGTAAAAATGGATCATTTGCTATATGTGATAGCAAAGTTAGAGACAAGAGGAAAAAATATTAGTTTGAGATTATCCTGCCAAATTCGTATAATTTATATAATATCCATTTTCAAAGGAGACCTCGATTTCAACAGTTATTTTTATAAAGTACTTACGTACAATACAAGTTTACAAATAATTGTATTGTTATTTACCAGGCAGTCCCATATAATTCCAATCGCGCAACGTTGCATCATCGAGAAGGAAATTTTTCATACTGAGATCCATTGTACACGGCACACCTTCATTGTAAACCTGTAAACGTTATTATAATTGATGCCGAATTATTTTTCATTTACATTGCCATATAACAAAGTAACACACGGAAAGAGAATTTTATCGAACTATAAAATAAATAATTAAATATTAGCCAATATAGCAGCCACATTGTTCACGAATTAAATAAATGACTTTTTTTAATATCTTCTATTGAGTATCTCAAAACTCTACTCTACGATTTAGGGCGAGTTCAATGACTTATTGATAATTCCCCTGCTAAGCTTTCGATTTTACTTTCATACATTATTCGTTAACTTTACTGACTGAGATAAACTAAACAGAAAATATCCAGAAATTGTGAAACTATAGACACATACTAGGCTATAGACACATTTAATAATACAAATAAAGACAAATATTGTTATATTCACCTCGCTAAACCAATCATACATAAGAGCCTCTCGATACTCCGACACGAAAGGTCCCAAATAGGCGACAAATCCGGTCGCAATGAGACAGTCCCCGGGAAGATTGTCAAACTCCTTGTCCAATCTTTCTACTGTTAATTCCCAACGCTCTCTCTCACCTATCGAGTTATTTTAATGTTAATAGGATTGAAATAAGTCCGAGCAACACTGTTTATACCCGATATTGGTTTAAAAATAGTTTTTTTTGTATATAATAAAATATGTGCATTGTTTGGGTTGTTCATAGTTTCTAGCAGAAATGCACGGTTTCGTAGTTCCCTTAAAATAAACTGATATTATAGTTATGACGTATTCATTTTAATACAAACTGGATTAGCACAACAACTGTCCGCTTTTTTCATATGGATGATAATCAGCAAAATTGTAGTCTGAAGACCTTATTGTAAAATTTGATCATTGTTAAGTTTGAATTTTTGGCTATAGAATTTAAAATTATCATCATCTGATGATAATGATCCATTGACGACGCGGTTGGCGCAGTGGTAAAGTACATAACTGCCTACTGAGCCGACGGTCCCGGGTTCGATCCCCGGTCAGAGCAAATATTTGTGTGATGAACTCAATTATTTGTTCTTGGGTCTGGGTGTAATTATCTATATATGTATTTATTAAATATTATATTTATCGTCGCCTAGTACCCACAACACAAGCCTTAATTGAGCTTACTGTCGGACTAGGTCGATTTGTGTAATAATGTCTTATAATATTAAAAAATCCAAAAGAAAATCCAAAAGTGCACGCCTCATAATTTTTTTTTAATAATTATTTATTAATTATTATTTTTGTTTATTTAATAACAATTAAACCACATCGAATCAGACCCTGAAAAATGAAAGGGTTCTATTCCTGAGCATACTCAAGCGTAAGAGAAAAAAAAAGACTCGATTAGTAAAGTATTTCGGTCGCTATCGTGTTAACAAGAAAAAGGATCCGCACATACAGACACACGGACGTCCAAGACAGAACTTTTTTAAACTGTTTTTTAACTAGTTTAAATAACAAAAATGACATCAAAAATATCATGAACGTTAAAAATAGTGTTTTTTCTTAATATGTGTGTGTATGTATTATCTTACAAGTGCAATGTATGATACATAAAGACATTTTAAGTTTGAAAAATCAGATGTTTTGCGCGAAGCGACAGTAGTACCCACCTCAACGCTTCGCTTATGAGGCGTGCAAAAAATATTAAAAATTATATATCCTATAATATTAAAATATTAAAATTATATATCCATCCCCTCACTCACCTGACAGCCCCGTAATAAGCGCCTCTGCCCTTTCCAATTTAAGCTGCAACAACCTCGACTTCCGCTCAAGTTCCTCCTTCTGAGCGACCTTCTCATCATACTCCTTCTGCAGACGAGCGATCATTTCGCTCAGCTCGCGCAACTTTGCTCGCGCTTCTGCGAGTATCTGCTGCTTCATGCGGAGCGATTCGAGCGCTTCTTCGAGACGCTCCTTTTTGGGTTTCACTATCCTGTTTGGGGAAAAATGGAAATAAATATTTATCAACATAGTATAGTGGTTGGAATAACAAAAAAAAGACGGGTTGCACTCTGGGAGTGCCGGCAGAAGTGAAAACTTGATTATTAACGTTCAGCATGTTTGATATTTTGGAATGGTATCCGTCTTACGCTTTTTTCGATCAGGCCACGTGTCCTGACGCGAGTTTAAGATTTTATACCCATTACAGAAAAATTGCTCAACGCCGCTAAAGAAGTTTTCACTTCAAAAATACTTGAAATTTGTTCGATAATCACAAACATCCTAACTAATACGTCTACAAAATCCTATACATGTGTCTTACTCACTTGTACACCTTGCCATACTTCTCGATAGCTCGAACCCACAGACACAGCGACTTGGCAGCAAGTGACACTGTACCAACAATCTCCGGATCGAAATCCGGCTTCGCAGTATAAGTACCGATCTTTTTTAGAGTTTTGTCCGCTATATTGTCCTTGTCGAACTCGCGCAAACGGTCCAGAAAGTACTGGTCGCCGAGTTGGCGTTTCGCTTCAGCCCATGTTGGTTCTTTCTATGTTGGGATACAAAAAAAAATTTTTTCAGTAATTTTTTACAGCTTTTTAGCCATTGAGATCAAATGCTTATGGTATCTCACTCTTCCTTAGACATGAATTATACACATATAATTTTGGTGTAATTATGTAAATTATGGACAATATGATACAAGTACAGACACTTCTCAATGTTTGCATGAAAAAATTATTATCTATTGACAGTTTCCACTTAAATTTACTAAATCACTCACTCAATCTTGAATACTTTTATTTATTATTATTCCTAAGTTATATCTTCTTAGTTTATTCTTATCTCAGATAAAAGGACCACATTCTTGCAATCATATGAGAAGTGATGCTTTTTTTAAAACTAAATGTTTACCTGTAAGAGTATGAGCACTGCCTCCAAAACCATTTCTACTTTCTGAGGAGGTTTTGCGTATGACTTCACTTCAGTAATATCTTTCTTATTTAGTGCATCGAGCGCCTGAAAATTATTAAATGATTTTTTTTAATCTAAAATATCTTTCCTAAATAGGCGAATGCGGTTATGTAAGTTGAACTCATAACAGGATGGAGGAGCTACTACATTCGTTTATATGGTGTTATGGTGCTATTTCATCGATATTTTTCAACAATCAGGAACTAACTTAAGAAGTCTTGTAATACATTTTTTATCATCTCTTCGGTGGTCTTCTTCTCACATCCTCTTCGATGGTCTTCTTACTTCTAGCAGCCACAGAACGCTGCTACTCACTTCTGACCCTCATCCCCATCCCCATCCCCATCCCCTCACCTTAACAGCCTCCTCCAGCGCCGGCATGGCACTGGCCAGGTCTCTCATGGCAGCATCAGCCAGTTTCTTGCACTGAACCTCCTCTTCCATGGTCTTCTTGCTTCGAGCAGCTACGGAACGTTGCTGTTCGTCTGCATTGCGTTGCTGAACGTTGATTACGCCCATGTATTCGATGCATTGCTCCGTGTATTCGGCTACTTGCACCTGCCAACCGGAATAGAGCGGGTAATGTACTGCATATATAACAGTGGCGTGCATTCCATAAAGACATAAAGACACTGCCTACCCTACCATTTACCAAACTCTGATCAGTATTTAATATGCATAAATGAAATTCACAGCGTCATTAAATTTTATTAATTGCGCAGTGTAGATATGAAATAAAAATATATTTCAAATATATTTTAGATCCATCTATCGGTATTTTGGTAGCATTATTATCTAATTTCTATAACACCGGCTTGGCTCAAGTCACTATTCATGCGCTGCACTAGCGCCGCCACAGGACCCAGTTCGTCACGGGACGGCAAAGACACAAACTATCCGTGTCTAAGTTTTTATATGTGTGCTCTGCGTGTCTACGCATATTTTATACGTGTGCGTGCCTATAAACACGGCACACTGATGTAATAAAACCACGCACACAAACACACAAGGTAGGCAGTGTCTTTTTACGAAGATATACGAATTAGGTACGAACCGAATTCGGAACTACATCGAAAGTCGAAACTGAAGTTGAATATGCGACCAATTTAAGAAGTGTGATAATGTATACAATTTTGTAGCGGTAAAGACCATCTGCAAATAGTATCATTATTCGTTTGTTTTGTTTTGGAAATAACAAACGTTTACTTTGAGGTTAAATTTGTTTTTTGAGAAAATTAATAATGTTTACTACGACAATTTGCAAGTGAAGTGTTTTGAGAGTAACTAAATAGATTATGTATATCATCAGTGTATTTTGTAAGATAATAAGGCATACCTACCTAATTTAACGAAAAATTCTTATTTTTGTTTTATGAATAAACTTTTATCAAACAGAGAGTGATAGGAAAAAGGCCGATCTATAAATGGATCTATACCGGAATTTGTAATACACAAAGGTAAAGTTAATCATTAATTACGTAATATAGAATACTAGTTAGGATATCATACCTACTTTGACAATTATTTTATAGATAATATGACCTATGTTCGTGATATGTTTTCCATTATTTTGCGGAATACTATGTATCTCCAATCAAATATCAGTACTGCAATATGAAATATTAGTTTTTATGACTTAATATCATTACAATATTTCTGCCTACCCTGTCCAAAAACTCTGTGCACGCCCCTGATATATAAGTATTTATTTAAAATTATATATGTATGTTTATCAGCCATCTGGTTTCCATAACACAAGCAAAAGCTTAGTATAGGATCAGATCGTGCCGTGTGTGAAAATTGACCTGAAATATTTATTTATTTATATGATGCTAGAAATACTAGTGTTCATTGTGATATTGTTAGTGTTGTGGATGTTTATGTGCGTTTGTGAATTTGTGCGTGTCTCAGCTAAAAATTGGATATGCACAACTATTATTCTAGCCGCATTTATTAATTTTTAATTAAATCATAGTACGGAATAATACAGTATATGCAATAAATGTATATATGTAGACATGAACCGGAAAACAAAACAATGGATATATCTGACCTGTGCTACAGCCAATTCTTCAGACATCTGCCCAACAAGTTTTGTTGTCTCCTCTACTTTGCCCAAACCATTTCGTAGCTTATTCGCTTGTAATGCCACTTCTATACGTTTTGCTTTTAGCATTCTAGAAACATTGTAAATTCATTTAATAGCAAACGAAAAGATTATAAATATTGTTATATTTGAAATAAAGATTGATCGAATGAATTAATGAACCAAGAAACGAATAATTTACTGAACGAATGAACGAATTGAATGAATGAACGAATAAATCGTCAAACGAAATGAACGAATAAATTGCCAAATTAATCTAGAAATGGAAGAATATACGAAGATACGAATTATAACGTACTATTGAACGAATGAATGAAAGTATGAATGATTGAACGAACGAATAACCCCACTCACTCCTTATACCCAGACACTAGTTCCAAATAATTAGTAGGCGTCACATAATTAGTGCGTCTCATCTCTTGCCACATTCGCACAGAGTACCGCCCTACTGACGAGTGGATCAGCGACATTATAGACGCTACTGACGCGCGGAGTATGTCCTCACGGGATTCGACTAGAGATTCTTTGCGACGGACCTGAGTTGATATTAATAGAGTATAAAAGTAGATTTTTTTGTTATTGTGCTGATTTTGTTTACTAGAGGCTATAAAATCAAATTTGAAGTATGAGTTTGTATTGATCTGTTATCATACTATAGACACATTTGCACTACATATTTGCACACCCAATCAATGGGTTGAATGTATTAGCCACATAATATTGCAATCAAAACGTCTAAAATTTGTAACTACATTCTTGCAAATAAATATAATATGAATTTGAATTTGAATTTAGGAACCTGTTAACTGAAAATGTTGTATGTCTTAAATTTATCTAACAAAAATAACAATAACATGGTAAACTGAGATAAGTAACATTTATCCTTAAAAAGTATGAAAAAAGGTGTTTGTCCTAACAGGAATCTAAGCAAAGCAATATTATGGATTCACAACTCTTATTCAATCCTGATTTTAAAATGGGTAAAAAACGACAAGCAAAAGTAACGCATACTCAAAAAAGTACAAGTTTTCAGATCCCCAACTTATTGATATTCGGAGAAAAAAAAACATATAAAGGGGCATATATTCAAGATAATTCAAGATAATAATCCCTACCCTAGGTCCAGTAATAGAAGCAAGCAATTCCACCCCATCTAGGAACTTATAAGCCACTTCAAGCAGCGCCTCTCGCGGCCATTCCAGAAACCAATTTGTTGTTGTAGCGTTTATTAGAGCTGGGTATTGGCGAATGCGGTTTCTGTAACATAATGTATGCCCTAAATTAACCGAATAAGAATAGGCTAGACTCGATTAAATAGAAAATTGCAAGAAAAAAAGAGCGTATGCGCCGAGCACACGTGTCAGAAGTGAAACTTCTTTGGCAAGATTCAAAGATGCCTAAATCGCCGCCTTACTCCATGACGTGACGGTTTTGCCATGACGCGACCTTGAAATTTTAATCTCAACGCGTCTAAAGAAGTTTCATTTCAAAAAAACAACATTTAATTAATTATCATTAATAATATTAATGACCGAAATTATTCAAGTGAAAAGTCATTACTTTTGCAAAATTAACCTACAGTTTGATAGAATACGTTATACTTGCAGAATAAAACAAATTCTCAGAATAAAATAATAATTTTGTGATTATAAAAATGTGTACTTTTGGTAAAACCAATGTAATACATACCTAAACTCATCTCCAATAGGACTGAAGCACAGCACAATGTGCATGTTAGTCCGCACGCGGTCCACAAGGAATAGATACACAGACTCCGCTGTTTGCAATAGATTCGCATTTTTCATTGGCTTCTCTAGAGCTTGTTTTATCTGTAAAAATATATAAGTCATAAATAATTAGTATACAATCCATACTTAATATTATAAATGCGAAAGTAACTCTGTCTGTCTGTCTGTTACTCAATCACGCCTTAACTACTGAACCAATTTGTATAAAATTTGGTATAGAGATATTTTGATACCCGAGAAAGGACATAGGATAGGTTTTATTCCGGAAATCCTACGGGAACGGGTTTTTCTTTGAAAACGCGGGCGAAGCCGCGGGCGGAAAGCTAGTATATAATATATATGGTCATGGGTGAGCTATCAGGGCCGGCGTAGACATAGCGGAGCGCAGTGAAGAGTATTTTTAATTGTCAAACTATTATCGGCATTGTCCCCATAACTGCCATATCTGCGCCGGCCCTAATAGCGCTTGAAACTGGTGATTCAAAAGCTCTTCTTATCGACGTCTAGCTGAATAAATAAATATTTCAGTTTGTGTCTCGAGTTTATAATTGAATTCTAATATATTTCATTTCTTATGCTACCAAACCAAAACAGGTGTTATATGTCCGTAACTTGCAAAGATATAAGATGTTTATTTCAATAATTTTAATTAATAAGCTGTTTATTTCAGATCAAATCTTGCAAAGATACCAAATACCATTTTCTTCATTCTGAATGATAGCAAAAAATACCAACATCTTCAAACTCATCCGGCTTATACAAGTTGGTAACTTCGCCGCTGCTCAGCAAGTTGTTTATAATCTCCGTGAATGTTTCTTCTACAATTTGCGTGTCGCAGAAAATGAACGTCGTTTTCTTGCAATCGACGCCACAACTAGTGTATAATACCTGAAATATATTATTGTAATATAAAACTTACTGTAATGAGCGGCATATACAGGGTGTAATCGTTAAGTGTGCATAGGCGATTATTTAATATTCCCCGTATATATGATATTTCCCGTTTTATTTTTAAAAAGTTATTATTGTCATTTTACTCATTAGGTAAAGGGCTTGCGATATCAGTGTAATGTTTTTTGATATCTGCAAATAGTTACGGAATAATCGCCTGTGCACACTTAACGATTACATCCTGTATAGTTACATATTCTGAGCCACCTTTAACCTTAATTCAGAGGATTTCTCAATCATCATACTCAAGTTTCTATAAAGATTTAGGGCGCAATCCGCAAGGCTGGTAAAGTACAGGTTAACATATGCTTCATATCGTTGAACTTTTTCTTAATTTTACAAACTACCACTACTGCTCAGATGAGAAAAACTAGGTAATGGGAAAAATACTGACGTCTACATCTATCTCTTTTTAATTTTTGTTTTTTAAATTAAATGCCAAGTATTAATGCAGTTATGATAGTACCTTTAAATCCTCCCTAAAGTCTTTAACGCCGTACGTTTTAGTAACAACAACTTGAAACGAGTTGCACTCGCAAATGTATGACGCGACGCGTGTCAAACTCTGCCGTCCGGAACCCCCTGGAAGAAAGCTTATTATTGCATGTTATTATTATTTATTGCATGTTATTATTATTTATTGCATGTTATTTCGTGCGTGCAGACGGCTCTGTCGAATTATAAGACGTTGTCTCGCCAAAAATGTGTAAGTGTAACCCATACACATACACGCAACCAAACAAAATGTGGTCGACTTGGTTAGCTTGCTTGGTTCGATTCCCGACCAGGGCAATGTGTGATGATCATCGATGTTTGCTCTGTGTCTATGTGTTAATTATCTATATTAGTATGTATTTAAAATTATATATGTATGTTTATCAGCCATTTGGTTTCCATAACACATCATGCAGTGTGTATAATTTTTCTGTAAAAAAAATAGTAGTATAAAAAGTATGGGATCAGATCGTGCCGTGTGTGAAAAATGTCCTGAAAAAAAATAGTAGTATAAAAAAAGGTAAAAAATAACACCCACCGATGCCCACACACAGCATGTGTCCGCGCGGCTGAGACACCACACGCACAATTCGCACTATGTGCTCTATTGCATCTTTAAAAAGGACTAAATCCATTTTGACAACACCTGGACAGCTGTTGTATTCTTCCATCTGGTTGGATATGTACCTGTAAGTAGATATGACCACTATAAAAGTATATTATGGCCGGATTTTTGACAAATGTAAAAGCAGGCAAAAGATTGGCGACACAAAAAATCCACAAAAACTGAAATATATATTATTGTCTATGTATATCTTCATTACTGTCAAATAAAATCATAAATTATGGAATTTACGTTAAAAAGCAACAACAAGCCAACAGGGACACTATCGGGAAGTGGTGAAATCGACTCTATATGTTCTAAATAATTGAATACACAGTTTGTTCCAGAGCAACGGCCGCGACTGAACTATAAGCTATAATGTTTTAACTATATAATAGCTTAAAATATAATACACAATAAAACTTTATAGAAATACAAATTCACAATAAGCCCAAAGAACCTTCTCAAAATTTTATCCAACAAAAAACATTTTCCAATTAAATCCCTCACCTCCGAAGAGCATTCGGATCATTCAGATCATCATAAACCTCAAACGGGTTGAGGAAATGGCCAAAAATGGGGGCACTCTTTGTGGGGCAAAGTGCGTGGAATGTCAGCTCGAAGTGCTTGCCCAACATGTCGCCCATTTGCCCCATGAACCAGTCGCGATCTCTGTAGTATTCAATAGTATTTATTTCTTTTCTTACTTTCCACTATCATTCTAACTATAATATAAACTATACACGGTAAAAATTGTACCAATGTATATTTGACTGACCGGTTGGCTTGGTTGGTAGTGGCCCTGCCTTTCAAGCCAGAGGTCGTGGGTTCGATTCCCACCCGGGGCAAAATATTTGTATGATGAACATAGATGTTTGCTCTGTGTCTGGGTGTTAATTATCTATCTAAGTATTTATTTAAAATTATATATGTATGTTTATCAGCCATCTGGTTTCCATAACACAAGCGAAAGCTTAGTATGGGATCAGCTTAGTATGAGTGAAATTTGTCCTGAAATTTATTTATTTTAATTCCCATGGACTTCCTAATTGATTTATAAATCGTCCCACTTATATTATGGAAGAGAAAGACTTTTACATGATTATATTATTTAAACTGATTCTTTACTTTCTTTTTTTTTGTCACTAGAAGAAAACACTATAATGTTTTCTTGAATGGTATTCAAGGTATAGTGTGTATACTGTATATGCAAGGTAATGTAGACTTTGGCATAACATACAACAGAGAGACAGTTTATATAGTTTAAGGAAAGACAAGTTAATATAGTTTAAGGAAATATTGAATCTAAAGAGATACATAAGTGCAACTAACTTTTCCTCAGTGAGTCGATCGGAGAACACTCTAAAGCACTCACAAACCCAGAGACGTAGGAAACGAGGTTTTGTGTTCTGATAATCCTTATTGCTTCTTAACAAACCCTGTTAAAATCAAATGATACGGCTTAAAAACTCAATTCTATTAATTACTTATTATTTTATTACAATGCACAAGCGATAAACTGGATTTCTAGCTATTCTTACAAAAAAACTATGTCTTCAAAGTTTCCACCACCTAAAAGTAAAAAATATTGAAAAAATAACCGAATACGAATTTTTTTGGCCTACCTGAAAAATCTTGGATATATCTCTCAAGTTGAAGAGATAGTGCATTTTGCTTGGAGTCGGCAACAATTTAGCAACAATGTTGTTGAACATGTCTATAGTTGCAGTAAGTACTATTTTTCCTGAAATGAAATAATGCAAACATCGAGTTTAGAAAAAAAACATAAATTGTAAATGTTAATTGTGTCTTAAAAACAAAAAAATATTTTGGAATCCATTATTTGTATTGGAATCACTGTGAATTTTATAAATTCCGATAGAAGGCGCTAGTACTTTTAATTGGCATTAACGCAACGGGCTCGTTAAATAAAAATACGAAATTCACATCACTGGCTCCTTCAAAAAAAGATGATATTATGGAAAAACCAGTATTTTTATCACCTTCATGAAAAGATCATACATCATTTGTATTTGAAACAATCCGAATTGTGTAATGTGTATGTCCGATAGATGACGCTATTACTATTAATTTCCTTTCTTTATTTCCTTAGCTGTGCAAAAAACGGCTAACAGACTACATTTATAGATAAAACTAACCAATAGTCTTAGTCTCCTCATCAAAATCGTGCAAATGCTGCGACAGCATAGTGCCAAATATCTTGACCAATTGTTGATGTGTGGGGGGCGGTAGGAATAGTGCGTGGAAACAAGATAGCAGTCGTGCGGGGAGGGGGGACCGGGCACCGCCGGGGGGACCCGCCGCTCCGCATAGTACCATGTCCTGTGGACAGTGACTGATAAACAACAAAAAAAATTGGTTGTCTGTAAAGTCGGTTTACTGACGATAGTTGAACGTGACAACGTCCGATTGTGCTTCTTTGTCGCTCGTTCCGCGCTCTCGCTCGCACTTCAAGCCTTACATGGAACGCCTCAGAGCGAGGTAACGCCGCACGAGTCATGTTTTTTCGTGCGTGCAGCCGGCGCTATCGAATTATAAGACGTTGTCACGTCAAAAACACTAATGCCCGGAGCTCTAGTGTCATATCATGTGTGGGCTGGTGACGACGTATAACATGCGGAGTACGGCGCAAGGGCAGAAACTATGAATATAATGATTACAATAACTTATAGAAACAACAACTTAGTTGAAATAGCAACAACAACTGTAGCAACAAACACTACAGCAACAAGAAAGCTTCTCAAATGTATTCATCAAAATTCTAGTAGAAAGAAACAAACGTTAAAGCAAAATTAAGCTTATCGGCATTAATTTAAGCCTTAAGGTATATCACAAAAAAATTACCAATAAGAATAAATTTTAATTAAAAAAAAATTCAACTTTATTTCAACGAATTAAAGTTAGATTTACAATGCACCATATTGTGTATTTAGTTGTTATTAATAATCTAAGGCTAATTGTTAAGTATTTTGCAGTTACGTGTGTATGGTATTACGCTATAATAACTTTTAGTATGTACAATTCGATTCAAACTAAATGGCAGTTAGGAAGTTAGATTCAGGCACAGGTCCCTTAACGTCGTGGGCTGATCGAAAAAGCGTAAAACGGATTTTTTTTTAGCCCTTATATTCCATGCGTAAGACGGATACAATTCCAAAATATCAAGATGCTGAACGTTAATAATCAAGTTTTCACTTCTGCCGGCCCTCCCGGAGTGCAACCCGTCTTTTTTATTATTACGTTAACCCCTACATATGACCACAGTATACCTTGACATTCTTCGGCCACTGCTTCTGCCTATCGAACCAGTACCCGTAGTCGTGCCAGATGCGCACACTTCATGATCGGTTTTTACTCGCACATTATTGATGAAAAAACACCCTTACCAATGTTCCCCTACTGTTTCAGCTACATAAGTCCCCAGTATACCTTAACATTCTTCCGCCACTGCTTCTGGCGATCGAACCAGTACCCGTAGTCGTGCCAGAGCCGCACGAGCTCGAGCGGCGGCTGCGAGCCGTACTCGTCGCGCACCGGCATGTTGATGTCGTCCATGAACGCTATCATCTTCTTACCTGTATTTTAACTATAAATTTATAAAGAATATAAAAAAATCGATTACAAGGCGGGACTCGAACCCGCATCCTTTCGCGCCATTCCGGGGCGGATGCCTGACCAACTCGGCCACTCGTGACCCGCCAGAGCGATCGAATTTACTCTATTCTTTCAGTTTTATGTGTCTAAGGGACACACCGCGCGCCATCTATTGAGATGATTAACAACCATCTCAACCAATATGAAACACTTTTCAGTGCATACAATATTGTAAAGATAGAACGACCTTTTTGATGGATTTGATATTTTTTGGTTTAATGGCATTCAAATGCATTTTAACTATTTTAAATCCGGGGGACTTCCAGCAAAAATTTACTCACGGATACGAGTGATGTATTTGTTTTTCTTTTAAGTCGCAAAGATACGAATTCACAATATAATTCTTGTCTGGTTCGGTGATACATCTCATTCTCATAGGAAAGCTACTGCGCAAATCGATAAAACTGAAGAATTTTGAAAAAATTAACAACCACCTTGTTTAACACTTTGTAAATAATGAAAAAACAGAAGAAATAATTAGGCAAATTTATAAGAACAGTTCAACCCAAACATCTATATGATACAGTCAACAAACCATAAGTAATTTAAGAATCGAAAGTAGGATTAAAATTAAATTTGTCCATACCTCCAGCAGGAACATAGTTTCCCTTTGTCCGCTTTTCCAGTCTAGCTTCAATGATATCTTGAACATTAGCGGCAGTTGTTTGAGCCGACATGTTTATGACTTGTGTGCTGTATCTGTTTAGGATAAACAATTTGCTGTAATCTATTATTTAAGCTTCACAGCTTTTCTTTTTTTCCCTGGATTTCTGAACTCTGTACTTTTCCAAATCTTTATAAATATTTATTTATTCAAGATACCCTGTACAAAAGAAAAAGAAGTTTCCTAAAATAAATTTATCAAACATTTCCATGAAACAAGCCATTTCACTTTTTCCAATAAAAACTTCCTAAAACACTGCCATAAAAAACCCTACTCACTTAAATCACGATCCAACTGTGCAAAAATGGAACATTTCCAACCTAATTTTGCACAATATCGATATCGATAGAAAGACGCGGATTCGTATTCAGTCTCGCGATCGAATTTGTTCTACTATTTTAAAATTTCTCATTTATAAAGCATTTGAATGCTATGCTTCATAAATGAGAAATTTTAAGATAATAGAAGAATTTCGATTGAATGCGAAGCTAAATATCAAAATCACTGAGTGTATTTTTTGTGTGTTAGATTAAATCTTTTCCTATCTTTCTTTCTCACTTGGATCCATCCAACTGAGCTAAAGTGCCCTGTATAAGGAACGTCTTCCCGGTGCCCGTCCCGCCCCCCACCAGCACACCGAACCCCGCCTTCAGCATGTCTAGTGCGATTATCTGCAGACGGATGAATTCTACCGTGGGTACCAGGATGTTGTGGAAGCCTAGGCTGGAATATTCAAATTGCGATTAATAGAAAAGTTTTATAGGTATTTTAAATTATTTAAAATGAAGGTATCCAGAAAAAATAGCGAGATTTATATAGTTATAGGTGGAAAAGATTAGACTTGTTCTTTTTTCGTCATAATTATTTTTTTAAAGTGAAACTTTTATTACATCGTCTCAAACTTTTTGGTCTGTGTAGCGCATGTCGCGCGACGGTCGGCTGCCGAGTAGGTATACCTACTCGGCAGCCGCGATACACGCGACATGCGCTACACAAAGCAGTGTTCGGAACCGTTCGAACAGTTTCACTTTTACCGTGGTTTCATAAAACCACATAACATTTTTTTATTTCGGGTCAAGCTATAGGTTGGAAAGCGGGTCTACCGGCTATTAATTAATAAATTATGAATTGAACTTTGATTAATAAGTGTCCGTGTGTATAAATATATTATGATCTTATGAAGGAGCATAGATCTTAAACAGAGTGCGTGAATTTATTTATTTATGATACTTCATTATACATTTATCAGGAATCGAAATGAAATGAACACATAAACTTGGAAAGTGTATATTGTGAATTTATGTTTGACTGTGGGTGACCAAACATACCTTGGATTAAACCGCCAGTTATCCGGCAGTTTGTCTTCCCACGGTTTAAACTGTCGCAGTCTTTCATCCACATAGTAGTCGTATACCGTGTCTTTGAGCGGAAACACGCCTTCGTGCTCGCGGACCCAGTTGTCGAGTTTGCGTCGTGATTCCTCTTCAAGGGTTGCACAGACTGACCAAATCATGCTGCGGTAAAATTTTGTAAATTGAAATGTAACGTCGATTGAAAATATCGATGGTGATATTAATGGTAAATTTATTATGATTTGTTTTTTCTTTTTGCATTGCCGAATAGACATTTTTCTGTATTAAAAATTTTCTACCCTTTTTCACTCACATATTTACTCACATAATTAAAAAAAAAATCTTGTTTCACTTTTATTTACTTTAACTTTTATTTATAATATAAAAAACTAAGATTGGTTTCGCTATCATATTCAGGTATTTAATATTCATTCTTTTTAGCCCAGTTAAAAGTTTGCGAGTTTGTAAGTTCGTGTGTTCGATAGTTAGTTCATTCGTCGTTCGTTTTATAGTTATGAAGCGTGTTACTTTAGTTCGATTGTTAGGTTCTGTATTAAAATCCATACTAATATTATAAATGCGAAAGTAAGTCTGTCTGTCTGTCTCTCAATCACGCCTTAACTACTGAACGAATTTGCATGAAATTTGGTATGGAGATATTTCGATACCCGAGAAAGGACATAGGCTACTTTTTACCCCGGGAAATAGGATAGGTTTTATCCCGGAAATCCCACGGGAACGGGAACTATGCGGGTTTTTCATTGACTGCGCGGGCGTAGCTGCGGGTGGAAAGCTAGTGCTATATAAATGTATCCACGGGAGACTCACGCGAACAAAAACCTCATCTTGGATAACGCCTCATTATCCTCTTCATCAGGCTGCGGTGGAGCTGGTGCGGGCAGCAGGCCCAGCAGGCGGCACAGGCACCGGGCACCTGTTAGTTCCTGTCCCCGCACGCTCTGACCTTCCACCAGGTGGATTCGCTTCAGTTCGAGAACTGGTGTCAGGATGTTGAGGAAATGCCGCCGGAGCTAGAAACGCAACCAAATATTGAGACAGCCAAGAAAAAAAGACATTGTGGTCACCAGAAAGCGGCACAGGCATCGAGTTCCCGTGAGCTCGAAGTGCCGTCGGAGATGGGAACGTCCATTAGTCGAGCGAATGACATGATCGATAACGTATCATAAGTTCGTGGTTCGAGAACTGACGTCAGCAAAAGCCAATATAAGAAACGCTGCAGACGATTTAAATAAAGAAACATAGATAGGATATACAAGAAGTGTTGCAGGAGCAAACCAAAGCAAGCAGTTAGCTGCGCGCGTATAGCTACTAAAGCTGACACTCACTCTCTACCAGCTTCATGCCCTTTAATCGAAAATTGACAACAGGTTACAAAACAAATACCACGGAGCGGGGAAGTTCGCGCGCTTTAGCACAAAGCGCATTAAAACTTAACTTCTTTCGCAAAAAAAACGTAATTCCTCACGCTTAGAATTAGACGCGACTACAGAACTAAATAAAATGTGAAAAAATTGAAACATTTATTTAAAAGCACAATATGCACGCATTATAAATTTGATGGAATCATATTGACACAGAACTCCAAAAGTGGTCTATACAATATTTCTAGTAAATTGAAAAAAGAATCAGAATATTTTCTTTGAACCTCACCATTTCTCTATACTCCACGTCATCAACGGTATCCAACCACGAGTTGACGTACGGCCACCAGCCCCAATCCTTATAGTCGTTATACACCATACCATTTCTAGATACTGTGGCTGGAGAGGCCACGGCTAAATCTAGCGTCTCTATTAGTAGGGACACCTGGAATTGTTTTATGATTGATGCTATAAAATTATATTATAAAGTGATTTGTTAACATAATTTTCAAAATAAGTAGTAGAACTGGAAAATGGTAAATAAAGGGAGGTTATATAATTTTTTTTGAAGTTGCATTTTGAGAAGCAAATTACGTACTTCCAAACATCAATTGTAAAAAAGCAAAATAATATTTGAATGTTTTTGAGCCATTATTTTAAAAAAAAGTAGAAAGTAGAAATCAGTTATCTCTGATAATATACTGTAAATTAAAACCATTATAAATGAACCTGAGGCGGCATAGAAATCCTCTCACTATTCACAAGCGTTAACAATTTATTATCATCCATCACAGAATTGAGGTTTTCGATCCAAATAGCATCCACGGGACCGTCGAAAATAATCCACTTTTGATCAGGCGATTCGTCTGCAAAATTACGGATGTTTTTAATTTTTGATCTAACTAGTAAAAATATCACCTAATACCTCGTATTTATGGTTTGTATTTGTTTAGCAACAGAGTTGAATACACAAATTGCTACAAATGTCAACCATAAATAGGAATAACCATAACCATAAAATACTGGGTATTGCAGAAATTATATGGAATCTACTAACATGTTCTTATCTGACGATAATTAATTAGTTTAGAGAGAAAATCAATTTTCACAGTCTGGCCTGACGTGTGGACAATCTAATTTCTTCATACACAATGTATTTACCATGAATAAAAGAGAATAAAAATCAACAAACCTTGACATGTAGTCCTCATAATAGAAGACAGGACACCATCCTTCCACTCCCCCGTGGCCAAATTATACTCCCCATACAGTTCCCCCAGGGTCAAAGCTTTCGGATTCATGGGGTTTACTTGCACATTCTCAAAGCCCGGTACTTTTTCCCGTTTGAGCCTACTTAGAGTTGCGGCTAGCATTTTCCAAGATACAGTCTTGGCTGTGTTTGTGTCACCGAGGAGGATGCTTGAATGGCGGGAGTTCTGGAAATAATAGGACATTATCCGCGTATTAATCATATAGAAGTTAGAAAATAAAATTGATGAATGTCAAGAAAATTTTGTACGTTATCAGCGTACGTGCCTTTGATCTTTGTACACTAAATCTGTGACACCTTAGACAGATAGAACGTTTCGTTGCTTTGGTTGTAAAACAATAAAAAAGTAACAAATAAAAATACAGAGAAACATTTATTTTATTTCTTTGCGTTGAAGACAGATATAGTGTTGCGAAAAGAAGGTTACAAAGGTACAAGTTAGAATCCCGCCTTGTTTTTTCCCCTAAATGTTTATTTTTTAACAGTTATAAATTATACCTATTAATAAATTCGCCCTATTATCTGCTCACCTTGGTTTCAAACGTCTGTATGACCTTATGTAACGCCGCTCTAACAGGCTGTAAGCCAGCCAATCTCATCTCCGCAGATATAGCCGTTTCCAGCATCTCATAATCTAAAGTGGGCACAACAACATCTGGGAATATGTCCTGCATGATGCCGTCGAAAAGTGGTACATCTTTAGCGGTTAGACGGGCCACGTTCATATCACGCATTGCTAGGATCACCATCTGGATAAAAATTTATTTATTTATTTAGTTATAAAATAATGATATATTATATGATAGAAGTAACATTTTAATAACGGAATCACAGACACAATAGAAAATCTATTGTGTCGTGGACCGATCGGGCCGTTCGGGGCTCAATGGGTTAATCAATAATTTAAGTCCGAGAGGCATCAATCATCAGCAATAAATATGAAAAACGTAGTCAAATTATAGTGTTGGCGAAATCTATTTCATATATCAGCAATAATTAATTAGTTTTTTAGCTATTTCCACAACATTAATTAAATTTATGGAAAAACATATGAAAATTATTTTTTTGTATGTATGCAAATAAAAGGGCTGTTTATTTCAAAGGAAATTTCTCGGCTTCGAACATTGCTGTCACGAAATAAGGTGTGAATCTGATTAGTTGTTTATGGTCACCTCTTGTTCCGGCAAGTTAGGATAAGCCCGTCGTTTGACGCCCGCGTACCGCAATAACGCAACCATGGAGCGTAGACCGAAGTCGTAATGATCCTGTTTTGATAGCTGCTGCATAGCCAACTGGTATAGAGTGAACACCTGGATAGTGTAAAAAAAAATTTAGAATTAAAACATTTGCATTGTTAAAGACGTTTGTGAGTTTGTGAAAATGCCAGATCCACTTAATAGTTTTTTATTTCAAAATTCTAGAAAAATTCCCCTATAGTAAGATTGGACGCCAATATGACGTCATGATATGAATATCAGGTTTTATAAACATAAATCAAGATTCTTATCTTTTTTTAAGTATAGGTACATAATAAATGTTTTACTTATTTTCCAACTTGTAGATGTGCTAAATATCCAAAAATATTGATATAAATCACCTTCTTAGCATTAATTTTATACGCCGTGAATCCATCAGAAAACAGCGTGTTCTCAGCAATGATTAGTGAGTCGGGAACGCACATGGCAATTGGACGGAACATTGACTTCAAATTGTCGGGTAGTTCTGTTCGACCCGCGTAACTGTTAAATGTAAGTATGTTATAATTTCTATCACAAGTTATTTTTAAGTACATACTTAAATTTATTAATAAGGTCTCCCTTCTTCAAAGTATATATTTGAAGATTTTATGTTGTGTTGACTCGTTTATGTTTTGATTATGTTGTAATAATCTTAGTAAAATGACATGACGTCTAAATGTTTTGTCGGACTAATTAATATGGCCAAAACAGCTGAAAAGATCTTGATGAGAGTTTGGAATACCATGTTAGTACTTGTTGCCCTGGTACCAAGCGACCAAAGTCACAATTAGAAGCTGTATTTATAATCATAAATGCAGCAATAACATCATTATAAACAAAAGAAAGAAAGCACATTGGGTCCAATAGAACAATTTTTTAATAATAATAATTTATTTATTTATTCAAGCAACCAGAACTCATTTTGAACAAACATTACCCTGGGTTCATAGTAATAAATATCCCACAATTGCCATCAAGCTTAATCTCACATCCCTCAAAGACGAATCTCTTAAGAAATAGGGATAAAGCCAGTAACACAGCTAGTATCTGCTGAGCCACTACTGATAGGACTTCGATGTTGATGCGGTTGAACTCGTCGAAGCAGCCCCAGCAACCGCTTTGGGCTATACCTAGAGGGGATTTAGACCTATATTAGCAGGCTTTAAATGTTCAACATGCAGTATTGTATAATCTCATTATATTTTCGGTTAAATAAATAATAAATGAAATGTGCATCATTCACACATTCATTTTGTGTGTCAGAAAATACTTTTAACAATTTTGATTATAAGTACATTAAGGACCGGCGCAGATATGACGGAGCGCAATGCAGAGCATTTTTATTGTCAAACTAGTATCGACAGTGTCCTCATGAAAATTATATTCAAAAGCGCAGCGTGCTACTTTCGCGTGTTAAATTAATGCTTGTTTTTCTATTTTGAATTTTATATTAATGAGGACAATGTCGATAATAGTTTGACAGTGAAAAATGCGCTGCGCTGTAAAAATACACACAACAATTCTGCAAGGAAATACACAACAGGAAGAATTTACAGCAAATTTATTTGTATCTTGTTAGTAAAATGTATGTGGTGTATTTTTGTAGTCACTAACAATTATGAAGTATATTCTCATCAGTACCTGCAAAGCACTTAGCCATCGACTTATAATCAAGGCCATCAGAACAATTGGTGACCACCACCCATCGAGCGAGGGCCCTGCCCAGGTCCTTGGTGGTCTCCGTCTTGCCCGTCCCCGCGGGGCCCTGGGGACTGCCCCCGCGGAACAGGTGCAACGCGGTGGTTAGCGTTATGTAACACCTGGGACAGTTTATATGGATTTTTATGTGATTTTGAGAGGGATCGGGACTCGATTGAAGATGGCATGTCTAGGGTTTTACTTTTACATTTATGGTGATATATAATAATGTATTTGCTATGGCAGAGACATTTTAAAGTATAACATCACACTAATAGTAAAAAGTTCGCTTCTTTTATTCGTTAGACCTTTAGTCCACGCAATAAGACGTATGCAAAACGACGAACGCATGACGAGCGGCTGAAGCGACATTGCCGCTCCGTGCACATTATTGATTTAGTTGTTTATACGCAAGATGCAGGCATTCCTCTTGCAAGCGTGCGCATAACGTGCATATTTCGTGGATTACGTGGAAAATATGCCTAATTCGTTCATGTCCAAATGGTTAAGTTTTGAATACGTTTAAATTTGAACTCAATCAATAGCCCATTTTATACATTGCAATAATTTTTTAAATATCTATTGCGTGATGTAAGCGAGCTTAAAATCAAAATATCAATAAAATAATAACCATACAAATTTTATTTTCAATCAAATAAGTTTGGGATATCTTCTTACCTATCCGTTAAAGGCGTAATGACAAGTCTTCCAGAATTGCCAATATACTCATAAGTATAAATAGAGTTAGTGTTTGTCTGTCTAATGTAACAATCCTCACGCTCCCGGTCCCAGTAGAATTTCAGTTGAGAAAACCATTCAAATGCTGTTACCGTCATACAACCTGAAATTAATAATCTATACTTAATATTATAAAGGTGAAGAGTTTTTTTTGTTTGAACGCGCTAATCTCGGGAACTACTGGTCCGATTTGAAACATTCTTTCGGTGTTAGATAGCCCATTTATCGAGGAAGGCTATAGGCTATATATCATCTCGCTAAGACCAACAGGAGCGGTGCACTGCGGGTAAAACCGCGGAGCACAGCTAGTAATATTATATTGCACATACTCGTATTATGTGATGTGTACAGCAGTTATTAATAGTAGTAAATGTGAATCGCAACTACTTTGAAGAATATATTTGACTAAATATATCATAAATTGTCTTTTAACCCATTGAGCCCCGAACGGCCCGATTGGTCCACGACACAATAGATTTTCTATTGTGTCTGTGATTCCGGGGCCTGAGTTATTAAACGGTTTAAAACGTGGAAGGCAAAGTTTGCATTGAATTATGGTAGTGAAGAAATCGGTGTACTGGAAAGTTTTTGTATTAGTCTATAGAATTCTCAATCCTGGGGCCTTAGACAAAGTAACAATTAAAAAACGATAACGAAGTTAGAAAAGGCAAAAATGTATGGGATTGACATACGCCGCGTTAGATCACGTGGTCTATCTAATGTCAATCCCATACATTTTTCCTTTTCTAACTTCGTTATCGTTTTTTAATTGTTACTTTGTCTACGGGCCCTGAGATCATAATCTGGGGCGAATTCTGCCGGTATCCTGTAATTATTGGCTGATTAGTCTAAATATATTTTACGTTGAAATCTAACTCACCCATTTTATACATCCTATCAACAGTGTCCCTTGAATGTATTTCAATCACGCACAACGCGTTAACTTTACACCGGAGGATCTTACTAATCTCCTTCCTTGACATATACTGTAGCGTGCTAAGGATTTGATTCTGCTTTTTGCGCAGTTTTTTGAGAGGTTTTTTCTCCTTCATTATTTCGCACCGACACAAGGTGCGAGTGCAGTCTGAAGTCCATTGTATCTAAAAATCAGATGAAAATTAGAGTTATATGCCTAAAATCTACAAACAACCTTTCAACTCCAAAATTTAAAATGCCTAAGTATGTACATACATTAATCTTGTTTATGTGACTATATATTACAGACTTTAAATATTTTTATTTTTTATTGCGGCTTCGTTCTAGTAGAAAAAGGATTAGATGTAGCCTACTGTAAAATCGGGAGGGTACGGGAAAGCGTTGCGTACAAGATTTATAGGATAATAGAATGCGTATTTTTATAATACCTTACTGCATGTAATTCCAAGCTGTCCAGGCCAATCGTTGATCCATTGCTCTCGCTGATAGCGACACTTTCTCAAGGCAGCTCTTGTTAAAATCAATTGCTGAAAAACAGTAGAGCAGTTTTGTAATTGTAGGTATATGTTAACCATAACTTTATCTTCATTCTTCATAGCTTTGTTTACGAATAAACAGTAGAAGTGTTGTAACCACAGAGAACAAAAATCCTTGCCAGTTTGGATAAGGGTATTTAAGCAAATAGGAGTCAGAATGGTCGATTCTCGAGGCCACAATCCTGACCCTGACTTCATATCTATTACTTGTACAGATCAAACTCCAATAACCCCTTTCGTATTTTTAAATTGATCTTTGAATTTCTGGAGATTTTTTATGAATTGGTTAATATTAAATTAGTCATTACTATTTTACAATTTGTTTATTTTTCTTCCACGATGCAACGGAGCGTCTAGAGACAGATAAGCCAGGCTAGGTTCTTGAAAAAAGATACTTAATTTTTGAGGCAGTGAAATTCCCAATTTCCCAATAGAGGTGACCACGCAGATGAAGCCGCAAACGGAAAGCTAGTTAAAACATCTTAAGAGTACTTACCTCTCGTAGCACAACTCTCATAGTATTCTCTAGCCCAAGTAACCACACTTCGGCTGGCCCATCCAGCACCAAGTTATATTTCCACTCGATGCACTCACCATCGTCAGACATCATAGCTTTCGCTACGGGCAAACCCAGAGCGTTCTAGGCAGAAATTTGTGTTAATCGATATACTGTATAAAAATTAATCGCGGAAATTGGATTTTTTATAATTGGATAAAAATTATTTATCGTATTTTGCATAATATATACTTATAGGTAGATACAGTAGAAAATGTGTCAACATTTACTTAATTTTTTTTTTCTTAAAATTTTTTAATTCAGAATTTACGACGAAGTTTGTCTGAAGCAAAACCCTTCCAACTCATATATTACGCAGTTTTCTAAAGAGCATATGCAATTTTGAACCTTACTGTCACGAAATAAGGTGTTACTCTTAATAAAAATTTGCAAAATTTTATCATTGGAACTTAAGAATAACAAAAATAAAACACAATTTAAAGATTGTCAACATTTATTTTCATACATATCACAAACAAAAAAGTTTCATACAAAAGTTAAATAACATAATGTTAAAACAGAACTTTGTTGTAACTTAGTAGTTAACTCAGACTCCATTGTTAAGTAAGAATATATCTCACCAATGCATCAATCACTTAACCAAATCATATAACCAAAAAACATATTATTTCATTTTCAATATGATGACTATACACAATACAAATAATAAGAATGTATGTTTATCTTTCCGCCCATGCTTCACCTCTTTTCATTTTATCACAAAAGAAACAAATGGAAGAAACAAAAACTTCAGTACAAATATAACTATGTCTTAGGATCATCAAACCATAAAGATACATTTTCATTAAAACTTCATCTCTTCACTTAACTTAATGGTTACAAAAATATAGTTCAGAGTGAGCATATAAACAGAATCCTACCTTGAAAGACAACAATTCTTCAACACTTGACTTAATCAACTTCTTTCCTGGGACGTTTATCAACAAACTTCTCCCAAGTTACTTTGTTTTGATTCAGATTCTCGTCGTTTAAAATAAGACTACCGTACCTTATTAGTTTATGGGATATAGACAGCATGACTTTGAACAGGGCTTTCTTATCTTGGTCAGATCGGCAAGATAATACCATATGAAAGTAATGGTTGAGCAGTGACTGTGCTTTCGCACTGGGGTGGTTCATCAGGAGTATTGTGAGTGCCTGAAATTTTATGTTAAGTCCTGTTAGATTTCAATAAAAATATTAAGTATTGTCACTATTAGTAAAATATCTATACTAATATTATAAAGAGGAAAGGTTTGTATGTATGTATGTATGTATGGTTTTCACGCATAAACGACTGGACCGATTTTGATGAAATTTGGCACAGATAATAATAATAAGATAATCTTTAGACCCTGAGAAAGAACATAGGCTACTTTTTATAGCGAAATATGTACCACGGGCGAAGCCGGGGCGGACCGCTAGTTATTTATAATAAACTATTAACAACTACTAACTACAAGTAAGAAATCAATCCACTTACACATTTAACAACTAATTCCTATTTTTAACAATTGTTGTTGATACATTTTACATGTAAACTTGTTCTTGTGCTATAATTTATCATGTATGTTATGAATATATTTATATTAAATATAAAAACAGTAATCATTAAGCAAATATACAGAAAATTACTACTACATATTATATGCTTACACACAGCAAAAATTATATTAAAACTTACTCGTGTATAAATATGGTTATTCAATATCTTGGAATTGAAGTCCAAATAGACAGATTTCTTCAAAATGTACAGCAGTTTGTTCCAATCATGATTATAAATGGCTCTATTAAGAGCAATCATGTACATCCTCTTCCAAGATGAGTCCAACTGCTTTGTGTCTGTTATCATTCTGAATCTTTGTTTATCAATCATGGTGTGCCTACAGAGGTACAGCCGTGGTGTCGCTTTGGTTGCCAAAAAGCTCATGACTCGTTTCTGGACAATTAAAAGATATAAATATTAAAGCTGAAGTTTTAAGAACCTTTGAAATCTTATATATAAAATTCTCGTGTCACAATGTTAGTCTGCATACTCCTCCGAAACGGGTGGACCAATTCTCATGAAATTTTCTGTGGATATCGGGTAAGTCTGAGAATCGGCCAACATCTATTTTTCATATG
The DNA here is from genome assembly GCA_907164685.1 of Colias eurytheme. Classification (NCBI taxonomy): domain Eukaryota; kingdom Metazoa; phylum Arthropoda; class Insecta; order Lepidoptera; family Pieridae; genus Colias; species Colias eurytheme. The sequence continues at coordinate 4,090 of CAJQZN010038583.1, read as the reverse complement.
TACCACGGGCGGGCGGGCGGCTAGTATTTATATAATAATATTTATAGTCAATAACTTTTGCATTAAATAGACAGTAACGTCGTAGACAGTAATTTTCTCATACTCAATAATTATGGGTCGTAACTTTTACAGCTAAATACTAAACTACTGTAATACTAAATCTAAAGTACTTACTACAGATTTTTCAGGTAAAAAGTAACATTCCGCCAACTCTTCTTTGGTTAATTTAGCCTTCGGTTCATCATCCCCCGTGTTTGAGGAATCATCAGATTCTGCTGCCGATTCCATATTTTCATCAATAGAAATACATTTTTTGCTTCTTAATTTCATTATTTCACAATCCATAACGCAAAGCACTTTAAAAATTGTTTTCAAAATAAATGCGCGAAAAAAGTTCAAACAACAACATGTGTCTGATGAAATTAGAACTTAAAAGTGACAGACAGGGTTGCCAATGTGTGGGGAATTCCCCAAACTGTGGGGATTTTCAGCCCGATTGGGGAATTTGTGGGGAGAGCGTTGGTGTGGGGAAAATGCGGGGAATTTAGACATTTTGACAATTTGACATTTCTTAAACTGAAAATAGAAGAAATAAAAGTAAATGTTCCCCGTTATGTTATCGCATATTTTTATAAGTATTGCCTAGCCTTATATATTGAACTGACTACTAACACAACAAAGTTTTTCGACTTTACTGGCACATTATTTCATTATGAATATCGATAGTGAATCCTTCAGAATCTCAGCAACTAAAAATCAAATCACTTAAATCAGTGCTGCAGCAATTTCTGATTCTGGAAAATGATGTAACATCTCAGAATGTAGACAATGCACGTAGACGATGCAAGTAGGCGCACGGTTATTTCTCAACGTAAGATATTGACGTGACATACCATAGACGAGACTGTCCAACGAGACTACTTAATGATTAAAGGGTTAGTTTAAGGGTCTCACGTATGTCGAATAGAGAAGAGATAAAGAAGAAAGGTGATGTTTAAAATTCGAACCAACAAATGACTTGCAAAAAAAATATGCCGCAATAAATGCAGATGCAGAGCAGTAATTACATAAGTTTACGTTTATCCTTCTAAAATAATAAATGCGAAAGTTTACGAATGCGAAATATAGTACCTACTACTGAACCGATTACAATAAAATTCGGTATGACGGTCGCTGAAAATCCAGAATAAGACAGGCTACTTTTTATCCCAGAAATCCCACAGGAACGGGAACTATGCTGGTTTTTCTTTGAAAACGCGAGCGAAGCCGGGTGCGGAAATGTAATTTCGAATACATAAAAGTACCTTTTTGGATTTAAATTCTTATTTCTATGAAATCGTGTGAATATGGCTTTTATTTCACTGTCTGAAAACGTGTGGGGAATATGTGGGGATTATCGATTTTTTATTCCCCAAAATTGGGGATTTTCGGTTAGAGTTTTGGGGAATCCTGACTTCGGACGTTGGCAACGCTGGTGACAGAACTCAATTTTAGGGATGTCGGAAATGCAATAAAGTATCGATATATATCGTATCGATGTTTTTTGAAAATATCAATATCGATATTGATATTTTTGAAGTGAAACTTCTTTATCGGGGTTGGAAAAAAAATTAGTGTAACATTTTTTCGTTACGCGCCATCTTGTTTTTATCCCTACCAAGTACCACGCGTGATTGACGTATTTCTGTAAAGTTGCATATATACCTAGTAAATTATTTTTTGAAAAATAAGGTCATAAAGAAGTTTCACTTCTTACGTGTGTACACTAGTACACGCACATCGATATATCGGTATGATTTGACAGAGAATATTCGTGCTCTAAAAATTATTTTTTTTGTCTAATCTAAATTCTTATTCAATCATCTTACATTTCTACGGGTACTCAAGTACAGAAATATGCGCGTTTTGAGGTTATAATATTATTTATGTCAGTCGTGGTAATAATACGGACGGGCAGTTGAAATTGAAATTGACTAACAGAGTTGCCAACTTAAAAACCAAACTATAAAACAGCAAATCAAGTCGACCAAAAACAAAAAATACATAAAATATAATTTGTTAAAAGATATTAGTATAAAAAATGTTGTGTGGTTTTATGAAACCACGGTAATAGTGAAACTGTTCGAACGGTTCCGAACACTGCTTTGTGTAGCGCATGTCGCGTGACGGTCGGCTGCCGAGTAGGTATACCTACTCGGCAGCCGCGATACACGCGACATGCGCTACACAGACCAAAAAGTTTGAGACGATGTAATAAAAGTTTCACTTTAAAAAAGTATTTTCTTTTTGGGATTTTTTAATGTTAAAACTTATAAATATTTATTGGTTTAAAAAAAATATCGGTTTTATACCTTTTCAATACTTAGAATTTTATATCGATACATCGATATATCGAACTATTAAATATCGCTCAAAAATATCGATATATTGAAAAAAAATTGGTTGTCTGTAAAGTCAGTTTACTGACGATAGTTGAACGTGACAACGTTTTATTGTGCTTCTTTGTCGCTCGTTCAGCGCTCTCGCTTGCACTTCAAGCCTATAGAATGCCTATAAGCGAGGTAACGCCCAGTGGCGGCGCTAGACCACACTTGGACGTCGGCGACGTTAGGTACGCGAGGCCTTTTTAGGGTTCCGTAGCCAAAATGGCAAAAACGGAACCCTTATAGTTTCGTCATGTCCGTCTGTCCGTCTGTCCGTCTGTCCGTCTGTCACAGCCGATTTACTCGGAAACTATAAGTACTACAGTGATGAAATTTGATGGGAATATGTGTTGTATGAACCGCTACAAAAATATGACACTAAATAGTAAAAAAAAGAATTGGGGGTGGGGCCCCCCATACATGTAACTGAGGGATGAAATTTTTTTTTTCGATGTACATACCCGTGTGGGGTATCAATGGAAAGGTCTTTTAAAATGATATAAAGTTTTCTAAAAAACATTTTTCTTAAAGTGAACGGTTTTTGAGATATCAGCTCTCAAAGTCGTAAAAAGTATGTCCCCCCCCCTCTATTTTTATAACTACGGGGTATAAAATTCTAAAAAAAATAGAGGTGATGCATGCTAATTAACTCTTTCAACGATTTTTGGTTTGATCAAAGTATCTCTTATAGTTTTTGAGATAGGTTGATTTAACTGTAATTTATTATATTTGCTGCTACGGAACCCTTTGTGCGCGAGCCCGACTCGCACTTGGCCGGTTTTATTTATTTCACAGTCACAAAGAAAACGTTAGATTACATGATTACAGTGTCGATAATTTTTGAAACAAAAAAAATCACAGTAGGATGAAACCCATTAATAGAAAAGGAGGGGAATGTGATAAAAATTAAAGGAAAAATAAATTACAGGCAATCCGAGTTCGGGAAGTGGGAGGGGGGGAGCTTCTAAGGCTAAAAAATGGTTTCTCTTGATTTCCGACAAAACTACAAGTCCTATGGAAAAAAGTTCAATGGCAAAGTTGTAGGTAATAAAAAGTTCTACAACTTTTGTATTTGCAACTTTTTCACATAATCTCAATCTCAATTAAGGTGAAAAATTCAAAAAACCAAGTTTTCTATTTTTTATTTATATCTTTTTCAAATTTTTTTTTGTACGAAATTTGGTGAAAACTTACCTTATTATGTCCCAAATACACTGTAATTTATTAGATTGAAAATATTTATTTCTTCGCCTTATTTCAACTTAATACCAAAAAAAGCAACCTAATAATAATTTTCAATCGAAAATTCTGACGTGGGGTGATGATAATGACTTTACAACACAATAAAAAGTAAATAATTTGGAAAATCCAAAAGTGCACGCCTCATAATTTTTTTTTAATAAATATTTATTAATTATTATTTTTGTTTATTTAATAACAATTAAACCACATCGAATCAGACCCTGAAAAATGAAAGGGTTCTATTCCTGAGCATACTCAAGCGTAAGAGAAAAAAAAAGACTCGATTAGTAAAGTATTTCGGTCGCTATCGTGTTAACAAGAAAAAGGATCCGCACATACAGACACACGGACGTCCAAGACAGAACTTTTTTAAACTGTTTTTTAACTAGTTTAAATAACAAAAATGACATCAAAAATATCATGAA
>CAJQZN010038582.1:27970-51243 GCA_907164685.1 Colias eurytheme | reverse complement strand
TTCCGATATCCGATATCGGATCGGATAATGTGAAAACGCTCTTACTGTTCTGTGCGCAACACTGAAGCGATCTGGGGACGCGTGACTATTTTGTCTTGGCTACAACATTAACTTCATATTAACATATTCGAAGTGACTGTGGAAGCGACGCAATTTTTTTGACACTTATGCCATATTGACAAACCGAGAGTTGCTATAATTTTATAATGGTGACTACCCATTATCAGGGAGTGTGACTTTTTAATGATAGGCTCAGATACTTAATTGATTTAGCATAAATAATAATTGTCTCATCCAACAATGCTACTGAATGATGTTGTTGGCAATTTATCAACGAACTCATGTACAAAATCTAACCTTTTGCACAGAATATTACATAATAGAGTCTGTCTAAAAAGTCAGTTTACATGGGTAATTTAAAGGGTAATTTTAAAACGCAACCTAGCAACACTACAAATAATGTATAGTTTATACGTACAATCTAGATACATTAGAATAAAAATATTTATATTAAAATTTGATAAAAATATTAAAATATGATAAGTGATTTAAAAATATTTGAGGTAGGTACAGGATTACAGGAAAAGTCAACAAATAAAAAAACACTTCTGAGCATAATGTATATACATTTATTAACCTTTTGAACGCCAATGACATCTATAGATGTCATGCGCAATCGTGCCCTGTGCGCCAACGACACCTATACATGCCAAGAAACAGATCATAGATAAATTACAAAATAAACATATTAAACCTTTACTTTTACGTGTTTTATTTATACAGTTTATGAACTGAATCCCCAGTTATTACATAATTGTACACAGTAAACAAAATTGCCAAGTAGTTATTCAAATATTTGATGACAAAAAATAACTTAATTAATGGCTAAAAAAGCATGTTTTCTCGCGCCAATGACATGTATACGTGCCTACTAGTGATGTAGTGTAATATTCAAGTAACTTCATTAAAATTTCAGTGAAATTACTCTAATTCGCTTAATTTTTGTAATAACTACAAAAAAAATATATATAAGCTTAGTCACTGAGAAAAAAGGTAAATACTACATTCTTTGGTATAATACCATATTGTCTATATTGTGGATATTGTTGATTTGAATATTTTCCTTTTCGCCAATCATGCGCATCCCTAGCACAGTATCGATATGCAATCCCTTCTGCGCCATTGACATGAATAGATGTCGGACTGGTGACGTCGTAAGCGCGTGCCGTGTTGTTAAGTGCGGAAAGTTGTAAAAATATTTTATCGAGTAGCGGGCGAGTGAGCGAGCAGTTTTCAAAATTTATTAAGTACCTAATAAGTCTAATCAGTGCCTTTATTAGAATATTCTTATGATACAAATTGTCGCTATGTCATATCAAAATATGGTAATTGACCTAAATAGGTACCTACATATAATTAGTATTTGTAATAACTCAAGTATTAAACTAAATGATTGGAAAATAAATATGTAGTTTTAATGCAATTCCCTTTATTTAAAGGTAATAGTTGTTTTGATATTTACAAATAAACACTCCACAATAATACCTATAGTTCATATAAACTTAATAAATAAACTCGATAAGTTATAATAATATCTATACAGCTACACATCCCTAATCAGAAGCGAGAGATTATAAAAAAAAGGATGGTTGCCCGCGCCATTGGCATGTATACATGCCAATGGGGCGTAACTGATAGAGAATAGTGCTGTAACTTGCTGCAATTTTATATGTATTTTTGTATCTCAAAAGGTTGATTTTTTTTGTTTATAGTTGCTATAAATGTGGTCTTAAGTTTTTACAGTAGGAGATGAGGTTAAATAAATATTATTTTTGTGTTATAAGCTGTTTATTCAAATATTCAGACGTGAATTATTATGTTTATCGATAACATCTTGGACTCCCTACTATTTTCAAGGTTATCTCATTGAATTTGTGGCTTGGCGTGGAGGGCACGGCGATGCGTTTTTGCTCTGGCGGTCAAAAGGTTAACTTTGACTTGAATAAACAAAACAAAGCAGAGTCAATGCAATTAGAAATTGAATTGAATTTATCAAAGTCATCCAAATTGATTTTCAAAGGGCGTCCATTTTTTGAACCACGACCTTTTCCAGGCGTGCGCCATGCTCCGTTATTTACGCTAGCTTCTTTTTTAATACGAGCCGTCAGTCTTGAAACACCTGAAAAATCATATTCTGTGTAAGGAAACAATTAACAAACGATCACACCTTTGCACATTTTAGTACTTAATTACATATAAATTACAAGAAAAAAAATATAAATAAATACAAGTATCAACTAGTGTTACATACCGGTCATGGCGGATACTCTTTCTGTAACTTTGTTTTTGTTCACCAAATCTCTTTGTTCTGCTTTTTCACGCTGACAAAACTTAATAACCTTGTAAATTATCTCTCTCGCACTACTGCTCAAAGGTTTTGGCATTTTATACGAATATTAAACAGGAAAATCTAAATAAAATAGAGAAAAGCTAGGTTATAATTTTACAATTTTGACAGCACCTGCAGGGTTACCAGTATAAGTTTTTAAATTTCTACTTAAATTACCCATGTAAACTGACTTTTTAGACGGACAGATTAGTATTAACAGTGGCAATACCAAGTTAGGTGTGAAAGGGGTAAAAAACATAAGTTAGGGTCAATGAACTTCTCGTCAGTCGTCAACTTTTTATCTGTGCTAAACTTCACAGATAAAGTAGAAATAGGCCACAAAATAGGCACAGTGCTGCCTCTAGTGATATTTATGCTGAGACAAAAATCGACGTCAAACTTAAACATTGTTCCTCTATGCGTCAAACCAAACATGTCAGTTGCACATAATGGCGGAGGTTGTGTTTTTTGTCTGAGCGAATTCCGGTAATGTTTTTTCGAATATGTTCGGAGTCGGACGCGTGGTCATACTTTAATTTTGTTTAATGATTAATTTATTTGAACTATTGTGTTAAGTTTTTAATTTTAAAAGGACTTATTATTTAAAATGGGGAAAAAATACATCGCGCTATTAATGGACTTATTGAATTAGAGTGACAAGACGATAGGTCGCGTACCGGCATCGGGGCCGTGAGGGTGGCGGCTCTCCGACTTCAGGATGGGGGCCCAGCAGGCGAAGGAGCGTGGAACAGCAAGCGGGGCTTCTATTCGTTCGACCCGAAACAAGCCGCGGGTGCCGAAAGACCCCCGCATGCTTGGTTCGAATATATTCACAGAACACAGTGGTGAGTCACTCCATAGATTTATTCCGAACCGATCCATTTTCCAGAAAAGAGGATTTATTTAAAATAAGTTTACTGCCCTTTGCTAAATAATTTTAAATGGCGAAATAATGATATCTTAGGATATACGAAAACATTACTTTTTAACTTGGGACTAAAGTTATATACAACGCATAAAAGTGCAAAAACTTAATGCTATTTCAATTATTTTATACTCAATGAAGAGTTTCTACTTTTAACTCGTTTTTGAATAAAGTTTTCAAACTTTTAAAACTACTTACTTATAACATAAACTGAATAGTATATGACTGCTATTACTTTATAATGTCATCTATTCCTCAAATAACCTAGTCTAATAAGAAGACATAGCAACAGTTTGTTTAAAATTAGCACAGTGTAGAAACAAAAATGAATAATATTTTTTTTTGCACTAGGGCAAAAGTTACAGTTTTGTACCTACTTATTTTAAGTTTAAGTACTTAATGATTAATAATTTTCATTTTCTTTATTAGTAACTAAAAAGCAAGAAAATAAATAACCACACTAGCTAATTGGGTATTTTAAAAACATAGTCAAGTCTATAAACTACATAGACAATTTTTTGGTATTATTTCCAACAAAATTAATTGAGTTTGATGTCTATGAAGCACAAATATAATATGTGCTTTATAGCCATCAATCCATATACAATATTCTGACTATCCAAATAGGTATCTGACTAATAAATTGTATAATGTGAAATATTATTTCAGGTATGGGAGTGAAATTGTACTATGTATATTCCTTTTAATATATAATTCTTCATTTTCCTCAATTAATTACTGCGTAGCAACATCCTGCACAATAAACATTGTTTGTTTAGAATAACATTAATTAATTATTTTACAAGAAGGGTAAAGAAAAAGCTCTATTCATTAAAATTCTCCCAAAATTTTCCTCACTTTGTTGAAAAACAACAGTATTTATATAAACAAAACAGGTAAAGGGGAACAAAAATACACCTACACAAATACGCAAATAGAGAAGTAATCTCATTATCTATTGAAGAGTTTGCGATGTGTCCAAATGTCTTTGTTATTGTGTACACCATAAACATCCTCTGTCACCTGTATGTTTGTTCACATCACAATTCAGTCACATTGTTGTTTGTTGAATTTGTCCGTTTATTCCCACTTGAGAGATTTTTGAAACAATAACCCTTGGGTATTCTTCATTTTCGTAATTTCATAAATTATCATGGAAAACACGTATTTAACTCATCTATTGTGTTTATGCTATTTAAGAAATAATAACATAACAATAAAATTTAATAACAATAAAAACGAAATATAAAACAAAAAATTTGTAGGTACTGAATTGAAATTTGGGCAGTAACTACCTACACAGAGCTAAAGTAATAAGCTAATTGTAATTTACTTGTTTACAACCTTGTATTTTCTCTTAACCTTGCTTAAAATCCCACTAATAAACTGAATAGAAATGATTTCTTTCTTAAGGAACACAAAGATTTGTATAAGAAGCCATAATCTTAAAAGAGTATAGGTTTGAATGGATATTATTGTTGAAAAATGTTAAAGTTCACTTATAGTACACTATTCTATGTAATGAGAAATTATTTATGGTTAACAATATTATTTCAAAAAATATTTCCAACATTTTCTACTTGAAAAAGAACCGTTGAAGGTCACTATTTACACATATTTATTTATTTGATTAATGATTTTACAATTAAGTATTAATTTCTGATTTCCAAAGTTTCTATGGTCATTGGTTACAATGTAAATAGCTTAAATGAAGTCATTCTTTAAATGTTTGCATCAGTTAAAATGATAGTTAAGAAAAATGTCAGCAGAGTTAATACACAGTATTATCACATTCACTGAAATACATATTGAAAATACATGTCACATGCTATCACAGAATTATTAAATCAAAATTGTTCTGAAAGTATACAAAGTTACAAAGGAGAAAAAGTGTGACTAAAATTTCGAGTATCAATTCAACTGCTCTATAGAATTTATGCATTATCTTTGCTTGCGATTTTTGAGATAGTTCTAATCAGTAGACTGTATGAAGTATGTTTCAATTGCCCTGCTACTGTTATAACTGCAAAGCGACTGTATATTTGCGTGCGTGAATATGTCTCATAATAATCGAGAAATAACTTCATATTTTATGAAATTAAATTCTTCTATGAAAAATTTTTCATATATGCATAAGACGAAAATTCAATAAATTATTTATGCAATAATATGTATGATCTGTTTATTCATTATCTACTTTGTCCTATTTTGTATGCTGATACCATTTAATGTCTTTAAATCTCAGTTAATCAGCTTTATGATGTTTTTCATTCATTTTCATACTCCATTTTGTCCATAGAATTATTTAGAGAACTATGAAAAATCAACCTATTTGCTTACAATTTTGATAATTTCCAATACATTATTGTTTATCTGCTAATAATTCCTAGAAAAAGTATAAGTTGAGCATGTAAAATCTAAAACCAAGTTTGATAAACATGGTAGGAGATAATAATAAACAACTAACGCCAAATAGCTACGCCATAAGTAACTATCGCATTTAATTGTTATAATTCCGAAATAATAGCAATTTTACAAGTCCCGCAATTGGTTTTTTTTTCCTGGATACACAAAAATCGATTAGCCGTCAATATATTAAGACCAGTATCAGATACATCGGAACATTTCCCTGATAACGCCGATAAGACAATGTGAATGAGGGCGACATAATTCTCGAGTTGCAGTTGAATGAATTATTTAGTTTTGAATGAATTTACTTGCCACGTTATCCTATGTAGAATAACTATGTAGAAATACTTCCTGGAACCAGCGGTGTCAAAAAGTAATAAATGAATCCATACTAATATTATAAATGCGAAAGTAACTCTGTCTGTCTGTCTGTTACTCAATCACGCCTTAACTACTGAACCAATTTGCATGAAATTTGGTATAGAGATATTTTGATACCCGAGAAAGGACATAGGATAGGTTTTATCCCGGAAATCCTACGGGAACGGGTTTTTCTTTGAAAACGCGGGCGAAGCCGCGGGCGGAAAGCTAGTACTATATAAATTTTATACATATCCGATCAGCTGTTTTTACGTGAAAGAGTAACAAACATAATACATTCTTACAAAATTTCATGGTAGTTTATAGGTATTATCTTTTGATATGTCCGTCTGTAACAGTTACTTTCTTATATCGCCATTTGCCTCAGATGTGTTCATCCATTGTTTAAAATACAATAAACACCCACACGCCACTTTCAGATTTATAATACGCGGTATAACTGTGCTAGACCTAGGCGTAATTCAATAATTAATTATTTGTAATTGCTACATGCGATTTTGGTCACGCGAACATAAAGATTTACAAGATAATTGGGATAAAACGTTTATCCTTTATTGAACCTCATTTGGAGATTTTTTAACAATTTGATTTGATAAATATATTCTCCCCCATTGTCATTAGACTACTCAAGTACTTTTCGACTATTATCATGAAAACACATAAACAGATAGACAGGCTTTACTTTCTAATTCATTAGTATTAGCGTGAATATGCAAAACACATTCAAGATCATGGTTTTTCTTTGTTAGAACACCTAGATACTTTTAACTTCTCGTAGAACAGATAGGGGCGGAAGTTCTCTCGACTGCATTAGCACACAATTGCATTCTTTGATCTGCCTACAAACTATTATAACAATGCCAGTATCTTAAAATATTCCCAACAAATTCGGTTTAATATTCTCAAGGTAAATATATTGCATGTAAATTCGTGTTACGTACATGACCCTAAAATTAAGAAAAAAACATTGACGCGTCGCTTTTAAAGAAGTAAATATATGTTATAAGTACCTTTATATCGCAACTCGCAAGTAATGCATTGTATTGGCTAGTCGCGATTTATACACGTCGACCTTAATGCATATCAGCAAGAACTCATTACGGCCTTGAACGCGCATATAGGCACAGGAACTAGGGTTGCCACTCGTTATATCTATTCAATTGTTGTAGGCTGTACGTTGTACATACAGTACAAACTATAAATACACACTAGAACTCGCATACTAAATTATTCCGAGCGCAAAACTTTGTTCTGTATAGAGAGTAAAAGTTATCGTTCGTAGTTTAGTTGTGGAATTCACTTGCGAAGCGTTAGTTTTGATTTAATAATTGGTGAACGCTCTTAAATCCTCATGAATACGTAGTTCCGTAGTGGTCGGTCTTTGAACTTTGTTACGTTCGTAATGTGAACTGGCATACGGCAACAATAGGCCTTCCTATCTTAACTATTCCGATAATGTGTAACGACATGTTTGGCCGATACCGCGGTGAAGCGAAAGCAGGAAGATAATTCTTGTTTCTCTCAAAATTTATAGAATTATCTCCTATTAAAAGGCTTGTTTAACTAGTACGAAACTGTTAGTTAAATTAGCTTACACGTTTGCTTTTTCATTATAATATTATGTTTAAAAATATAGATATTGGCGTAGCTTTTAGTTTATGAATTTAACGTACAACGCGGCACAAACCACAGAGCTAATTCCGATATGGATTAATATTTATTTAGAAAATACGGTAACCCTATTATAACATAACAATGGAAGTCGACTGCCGTCTGTTCGCGTCATCGTGTGCCATAATTTCTATTTGTTTTCTTTCAATATAAGTGAATATTAAACAGTGTCTGAATTAACTTATTGTTTTATGATTTGACACACAATGATAACGGTGCTTATTATAGCTAATAATTACTATTTATATGTAGGTGATATGAAACAATCGGCTTTATTAATTCAATAGTTCGCTGCAGTTTTATGATTAGTGTTTATCTATGAATGAATGTAGTACTAAATTTATTAACTTCAGTTTTAATTGTATATATTAAATTAATAAGCAGTCATATTTTATAATCTAACAACACGTGACACGTCCGCGCTCGTTTACATTTCTATGCCATTAAAACAAACCTCGCCTCCATTCAGCATTTCCTTTTGCATTGACTACCTTTTAATTAGCAGGGAACAGTAAATAGAATTGAAAGGAATTCTTTTTCATTTTTAATTTACTAGAACCCTGAAGCCGAGTCCGATAATTTAATCAAGGCGCACTTTACTTTTGTACGGAAACCTAGCTTAGTCGCTATTGAAATCGCTAGGAGATTAAATTCTTCATTTTTATTCTCTCCCAGAACGCCGTGGTTTATCTGCAAAGCGGTGGCGTTAAGTGAAGATTTCTAAGGCATTAAGAGATAATTGAATAAGCTAATAGCTAACACGGGCTTCGTCCTGTTATTAGTCTAAAGTTTCACTGCGTTATAATTACCTGGCTTAATATTCAATAACGTCGGTGTGAATAAATAAGTGTTTAAAATGTATAAAATGCATATTTATATACGGCACTTTCACTTTTATTAATACAAATTGGAATTGCCTCTTTATTTATAAACGCAACATTGCTGTAATCGTTTTAAATGTTAGACTGCTCTCCTCTGTTGCTTGCGCATCTGTAATTGACTTATTTACTCAAAGAGAAGTCTTCCTTTATGCACTGGAGTATGAGCGGAGGAAGTAGCTCGATATAATGAAAGGATTATAGGCATCGTTAAAATTAGTCCACGGGCATAAACAGGTTTGCGATATATCCATATAAAAGCAGGCTGACCCGATTCTACACATCTTACGATCGACGTCCCCGCTTTTCTTTTTCCCTATATAGTACATATATCGGTATTCAGCCCCGAAACAGTTCTCTAAGTTGAAATGAATGAGTTTGAACGGTACCATGGAATTCTGAATGCGCTGGTGGAAGGAAGGCACGAGCGGTCGACTAAACCGGTTGTGTGTTCCCACGCGGACGTTACGACCACTTTCTTTCCTGCAGACTAATAATTAAGTACTCATCACGGCTTCGAGTTGTCACGAGATATAAACTTACAAACAATGACGATGATCATACCTATCAAAATGTAACTTTGAATCGATGAAACGCGTACACGCAACGGTCCGATCACTTTTGTCATTTTATCTGGATCAAGGTAGTGTACTTTTTGTAATGCCGTATCTCGTGAACTCGATTTTAATTTTCTGTGAAACATGCGATATTGTTGGAAAGTATTAACAAGGATTACCTGCGTAGGTATCGTAAGGCCTTTTTTATTTATTTTATGATATGAGTCGACGTAGCTCTGTTTTTAATTACACTTTGTGCGGATAACAGCATAACGTATTTACTAACAACGTGCGGGGAGTGTCTGTCGGAAAATAAATGAATGCAGTAGGTAGGTAATTGGCGGAAAATGTCATTGTATTAAGTAAAGAGGCGCTGGCTTTATTTGTGTGTTGTTTAAATTATTAGTGCTTGTTATGTTGGAATTTTAACGATGTAATTTAATTTGTGTAACTTATAAATTTATTTTATTATTATTTTATTATATATTATTGTTATTTTATTTTACAAAGAATGCAACTCTCGTGCAAGTATAAAAATAAAGATGTGAAATAAGAGTTATATTGTCAATTTATGTTTTATTTTCTCTATAATGTCTCTTGAAGCCAACGAGCAATCATTTTCGCGCGGCAGATACACACAGACACCTATTAATGTAAAACATAAATATATTATTGGTAGATAATTCTTGATTTTAATAAATGTACGTAACAAATAATATTTAAAGAAATCCCTTCTTAGGAATCTATAGTCGTCTGTACTACTATTCGAATGATCTCTATTATACATTTCGTCCGGGAAGTTGTATTTTTATCTAAAACACAACTTACATAATATCTGATGTATATATGTGAGATTTTTACATAACACATGTCTGTTTCATTTCCTCTCAATAAATATCACTGGCGCATATTTCAGCCGCTTTAATTAAAATTCAATGAATTAAATAGTCCAAGCTGTGATATGACTGTAGGTAATGATTGAAGTTCATTCGTTCGTGACGAGATTTATCGATATACCGTCACCGAACACGAGTAACGTTTTATTAAAAAAACCCGCGTTGTGTTGCTTGTTGCAGTATGTCAAAATTAAATGTCCTGATGTTTACACTCTGCTCTCATGAAGCTCCACCGTTGTTGATCCATGTATTTTGGTCTACTTAATGACGATGATAACGCTTTAATGGAGGTCTTTTAATATATCGATGTATCGCGTTGCTAATGGCAACGAGCGTTCATGAAAACGGATGATATTGTATTGCATTGAAAACATGTTTTCTATTAAATATTAATCTATAATAGTCGAATTTATAAATCTAAATATATATAAATCTCGTGTCACAATGTTTGTCCTCAATTGACTCCTAAACCACTTAACCGATTATAATAATATTCGCACACCATGTGCTGTTCGATCCAACTTAAGAGATAGGATAGGTTTTATCCCGGAAATCCCACGGGAAAGGGAACTATGCGGGGTTTTCTCTGAAAACGCGGGCGAAGCCGCGGGCAGAAAGCCAGTATTTAATATTTTATTATTTTAGAACATCTAAAAATCACTAAACTTAACAGGAATATTTTAATTACGCCGCGCTCCAATACTCCCCATTGATATCGGTTCTGCGAGTTTAGTCCTCCGTGATTCGATGACAAAGAAATACGATTTAAAATTCCAAGTGAGGCCGATCTTGTGATTCTCTGGCATTCATTCTGCAGTGGAAACCGAGGCGAACGTTAAAAAATCAATAATGTAGTCCTTTATTCTTTGTTATCGTTTATTAATATTTCTACGTAATTCGCTTTAAAAGAAATTAGTTTATTGGATTGAAGTTTATAGAACTCGAGACTACTCCGTTGTTTTGTAAGAAATATTAATTTCTTAGTAAAGAAATTAAACTTTGTTGACTGGACTTACCGCGATGTTTTTTCTGCTTTTAAAAGTATTAAATTTCTGATTATTTCTTCATTCTACTACTCCTACTCACTTCACCCGAGGTACATTTTATTTCTTAAAATAGTATCTGTTTGCTTTATCCAGTCAATCCATTATCGGGTGAGCTTAAGTAGCAGACACAAATAACTTTAAATAGATGTATTTTCATATACGCATTCATTTATGTGAATAGAATATTAAATTAAACAAAAGACGAGCGAAATGTAAATTATATATAATATTGTCCTAATATAATATGTCTTATAGTAGGTACGTGGTTATCTTTATTACGAAAACAATTTTAGAAGTTTACTTCAAAATCACACAAATCTTCAACTTATCTATTCACTGCTTACTATCCTAATGGATGTAACTAATTCCTAAGTAGGTGCTATATATTTCAGGAGAACCCACAGACGGTAGCAAGGCATGCATCATGCGATTTGTACACTAAATTAGCGTTCTCCTCCGCCAGATTAACATCATAGATAATTAAATGCTCACTAAAATTCAATGACGGAAATAACATTTGTACGCTGGGATGATACGATGTCCATATTTAGTTTTGGTAATATAGGTCACACCGTGAAATTTTCTAAATGTGTTTGGTACGTGTGCTGTGTGCTGTATATGCTCGATGTAATTTTTGGTACGTCCTGGGAGAGATGATGAATGGTTTGCAATAATTAATGTGGTCTGAACCTCTTGCTGGTTTTGGGTACATTTAATGGCTCCTTTGTTTACATTTTAGGTGGACTTGGCTCGACGTTCGCGTTTATAATTTATTAATGGTGTCATAGTATGGTCGAGATTAAAAATTCGTAGCCGCTTTTAGAAGACGTTAATTTTTGATTGGCTCTAATATTATTTATGCCGGAAAGTGGAGTAGGGTTGATCATGCTCTTATTTTAAATATTTAATTTTCATTATAAGCGTTTATTTATAGTTTTCATTTTTTTTGTTGTTTCAAAAACAATTATTATTGTTTCTAGGATCTTATTTATAAAAGCCCTCGTACCTATACTATGAAATATATAACTATAAAAATCATAGCTCCGCAAAATATCGTCAGCACATCTCAATTCAAAGCGCGAATGTATTGAAAAAAATTCATCACAGACAGTGAGGTTTTAATGACTCACCGGTGGGGTTGGTAGCTTTTGCTCGCTTCCGGGTTATTATAAAGCTGAAGAGTTTGTTTGTTTGAACACACTAATCTCAGGAACTACTGATCCGATTTGAAAAATTCTTTCGGTGTTAGATATCGAGGAAGGCTGTCATCACGCTAAACCCAACAGGAGCGGAGCAATGCGGGTGAAACCGCGGAGCACAGCTAGTTATAAAATAATCATTCACAGATTGTGAGATTTTAATGACCCACCGCGACCGGTGGGGTTGGAAGCTTGTGCTCGCTTCCTGGAAGCTCTCTTTGATCAGTCAGCCCGTATACGCGACTATTAAAGCCTACCTGCGTATTTCCAATTGTGTTTACTAACCCTATTATTTCTGGAGACAATGTCGTTAATTGTGACCCTGTGACGTAGGATTTTGGAGTGGACGGGATTTGATTGTGAAATTGGATAAGAAGGTTGTGAGTTGTGATTTGAAATTTAGTAGATACTTAACTTTACGTAGGTATGTGAAGAATTTAATACAGCCTTTTAAGTTATGTTATAATCAATTCAGTATTTGTTACGCCCAAATGTACACATGTAATAATAAATAAAACAAATTTTTTTGTTATATTATTTATAAACAAGTTTTTTTATACCAATTAATTTCATCAATATCACACCTACAAAGATAAACATCCATTTCCAAATATTAAAATGTAATATTAAACTGCAATACATCGTACATTTCACAATAACTATTACACGTATAAACTCGAAATTATATCGATTCCGCGTACGTACGTACCTACGGAGTACGGACGTTATTGGTAAACGTTAAGGCAATTACGCGTCCTGGCAGTTTGTACAAGCCATTTATGTAATTCCCCGATTTTGATCATACATGATACAATGCACGAGGATCAAATTAAATTTTCACTTCACGACCGACGTTCAAACCCCGCTCGCGGCGGTTTTGTTTTTTCGAAAATTCAATTCTGTTGAGTAGCAGCGGGCAACTGCGGTGTTTTGTATGGTTTTGTATCGGGAAAACGTTATTGTTTCGTTTACCTGTAAAAATATAGAAGTCGAATGTGAACGAATTCTTTGATAAAGTTTAGTATAAACGAAACCAGTATTCAATATATTTTTAAAGCGAAATATAATAAAGAGCTGCGATATGTGTGAAAGCTGACTAAAATGCCTCGGGATAACGTTCAGTTTCATACTCAAAACTTCGTATACCTTGAATATAGTGTAGTCTGTAATAAATCACGTTATAAATTCTAACTAAACAAACCGTAAGCTTAAATTCCACTTCCAAAGACTTAGCTTTATTATATACGGGAGACAAAATTTATTACATATCCTTATTGGTGTTAGTTGGTCTAAATAATAATTAAATTAAAATACGTTTGTCCGAAAATTTCTTATAATAATATAATGTAGGTTCAAATAATTATCAACGCAGTAAAGATTCCAGAAAACCAATTAAAAAATACGACACCGTCCATGCATTTACACTAGCATAGCGTTTTTACGCGTCAAGTCAGCCAGCCGACATAAATGAATACCAATAATAACTGGCCGAGTCCTCTGCGTTTTTATAGTCAGTTTCGGATATTATTAGACGTTAATTGTCGGCTCATTTCGGTTAAGTACGGCGTCACGTGACTCACCGGCCCACTGGCCATATGCGGCGAGGCAACGTGTGTGACTTGATTTTAATTAAACAACTCTTTACTTATCCTAAATGTGAGACGGGAACCTGATATATGCAGCGTTTGGCGCTCGATTGTTGCCAATTTTGTATGGGATAACTTGATGGGTGAAGGGTGCTCCTTTTTGCTACTAGATATCATTGGCTTGACTCTGCCTGAGATCGATTTATGACGTTTGTTTTGACGAAAGTTTAAGTTTGATCTTTAACTGGTTTTGATTGTGCATTCCGCGAAGCAGCAATTTTTTTCCTTATAGGTACCTATAGAACTAGAATTTTCATTAGAGGTCCATCTGTCCGCTGAAGCACTGGATGAGGTGGTTTTAAAGGTTTTTGAGAAGATTTTGAATTGTTCTAGAAAGATCTTGCCAAAAAATAAGTTAGATAGTTAGAACTATATGCTTTTTTAATTGTGTCTAAGGTTTTTCAGACTAGGATAGGTTGTCTGGAAAATCGACAAATGTAATAAGATTGAACACTGCAATTATTTTTAAATGATCGATACGAAAAATATTAATAAAGCCACAATGAAACAAAAAATATCGTGGACATATGAAACTCCAATAAAATTGAAAACCGGAATATTCACGAACTCATAGGTTCGCAGCAAGAATGAAAATTTGCAACAACATCTTGACTTTTTGTCCTCTCAGATAGCTCACATTGAGCGACACGTATGCAGGCCCGTTACACTATTATTATAAATTGCCACAACTGGATTACGCCGAGTACCGTATGTACAATTGCACCTCAAAGGCCGCTAAGTTCTTACAACTGTATTTGTAGAGGCAACAAACATTTATAGGAGCGAGTAATTTAAAGATACCGCTGACCAGGTAAATGTTCTGGCAGGACTCATCTTATCATTTGATGATGATTGTTTCTTCGACTCCACGAAAGGAATGAAAATATGCAACAAGATTTAAGCAATAGGGTTTAAGTTTTTTGCCCAGGCAGGCTTTATTATTTATAGCTGTAAAAAGAGTAAAGCGTACTATTTGACCTACCAATTACAGACAAAATATTTAAAAAAGGTGTTCGAATATGACCTAAAAGTTCTTAAAAATAAGTCAGAAGATATTTTGTTATAAACAGTGTGACAGCAATCTTAAATATATGGATGATATAATTTCTCCGCTCCAACTAATAAACGTGTTTTTAATGTATCAATATAAATTACGTGATAGTTTCGCTTTGGCAAATTAACTCACGTTTATGGTATTGAAAGCGGTTCATTTAATTAATTATGACAGTGGATTATAAACTAGTGGTTTTAACTTCTAAATGCAATGTGGTTAATTTAGTTATCACTAATTAGTGGCCAAAACACGGTTATAGGTATATCATTCTCTTGATTATTTTTGGGTATAATATGTTTCAAAATGTAATTTTTTGAATAAATTAGAGTATCTAGGTATATTTCAGGTCACCATTAATATAAATAAAACCGGCCAAGTGCGAGTCGGGCTCGCGCACAAAGGGTTCCGTAGCAGCAAATATAATAAATTACAGTTAAATCAACCTATCTCAAAAACTATAAGAGATACTTTGATCAAACCAAAAATCGTTGAAAGAGTTAATTAGCATGCATCACCTCTATTTTTTTTAGAATTTTATACCCCGTAGTTATAAAAATAGAGGGGGGGGGACATACTTTTTACGACTTTGAGAGCTGATATCTCAAAAACCGTTCACTTTAAGAAAAATGTTTTTTAGAAAACTTTATATCATTTTAAAAGACCTTTCCATTGATACCCCACACGGGTATGTACATCGAAAAAAAAAATTTCATCCCTCAGTTACATGTATGGGGGGCCCCACCCCCAATTCTTTTTTTTACTATTTAGTGTCATATTTTTGTAGCGGTTCATACAACACATATTCCCATCAAATTTCATCACTGTAGTACTTATAGTTTCCGAGTAAATCGGCTGTGACAGACGGACAGACGGACAGACGGACAGACGGACATGACGAAACTATAAGGGTTCCGTTTTTGCCATTTTGGCTACGGAACCCTAAAAATGCATTAAGTTTTGAAAGAACTCGTTCTTGCTCGAGCTTTACATAAATAACAATAGGTCTTTACTGCTGCATTGAGATAAGTTAGAAGCATGTTGAAGAAAAGCGATCAACAGTATTAAAGCTGTTCTGCAGAAATTAATTATAAAGCGCTTCGTTTACTTGGTAGATAAAATCCTGTATGTAACTTAAAATGTAAAACAACTTTTTTTTCTTTAAGTCACGTACATCAATCATACATACATACATTACATAGTGCTTAATACAGTTTCTTAAAGAAAAAAACGTTAAAATACAGGAAATAAAATCATTGGTTCCCGCACTAGGCAATGCCTGTCCTGCGGGACCGTGAAATGTTTAACATTTGAATTTGTTTAACATGAACATAACGGAGATTATTTCATGGCAAATATTTAAAATTCAGATTTAAATTTAATCCAAAAACTTAATTACCGAGATTAAAAATTCATACAAACAATCTATAATATAAAAATGAATCCCAAAATGTGTTGCTAAGCGCATAACTTGAGAACGGCTGAACCGATTTCGTTAATTCTCTTTTTATTATATTCCTTGAAGTATGAGGATGGTTAAATAGATGGATGGAAAACGTAAATATGTGCCACGGGCGAAGCCGGGGCGGACTGCTAGTAATTAAATAAAAGTAAAAAATTAAGAATAAAAGGAAGGAAATTTGATAAATAATTGTACCTATTCTACTTTTCTTCATACTCCTGGTTGTTTTTGGAAAGAAGTCGAATATGATAGTATAGAAGTGGAACATATACATGAAAATAACAAATATACCTTTATATATTTTGTAATGTAACACGAACGAAGGGTCTAGACTCTTCACTATGTGTACAGGAACGTGCGCGAGTAGCTGGAAGCTGTAAAATTTCCCTTTGCCTCGATTCAGTCACTTCGAAAGGCTATTGACGACTTGGAAATATGAGATTTTTAGTTATGAAGTCAACATCGCAGGAATTCACTATTGAAGTTTCTCCGTGAAGAAAAATTCCTGTTATGTCGATATTATATCGTGACTGCACATGAACTTGAATCTTCAAGGGGACTTTATTACTCCAATACGGTAGGGATTTATAATATCATGGTCCGATATTTTCCTTTTCTAAGAATTCCGATGGCGAAATGCAACAAGTTTTTGATTTTATTTGAACTTAGAAGATTTAAACACTTGATAGGATTCCGTATATTTTGAATAGTTACCAACAAAGGAACGTGCTCGGATATAAAAGTTTGGAAAAACCGATAACTTTAGTCATTGGAAAGTTTGGGAAAATAATTTTAAATTCTGAATTGGCGCAAATGTAATTAAATTTTATCCAAACTCGAAAGAGAAGTAGTTTATTAATTGGACTGTATGTTTTTGTATAGCGTAATAATCGTATAACAAATACGATTATTCCGCCAATTAAAAATGTATTTTCACGATGTTTTTTGATTGTTAGGTCGTATATTAAAATAATTCTATAGACATTTCCGAAATTGAATCATCGCTTTTTAAACAATTTGAAACTATTGATGTGTTCTTAATCTTGTTTGTTCACTGTCGGTATTGATTTGATCCCTGAAAATAAATTATCATTAATTATTCAAGCACTTGGAAAGGTCACATCACCAAAGGTCACAATAACATCACAGGTGTATTGATCTTGTTTCAAGCGATTATAAGATAATCCCCGGAGACTCAACGCTATTGGTGACAGCCTAGTGTAATAGAATTTCATCCTGTCTAGATCTAGACTGTAAACGGAGCGCAAACCGTTCTCAAGTAATCACTTAATGCAAACTTCTTCATGCTTCGAGGGTTTCCTTGCTGAGACCTTTAAACTACGGCTTTTAATTTACTTTTAATGATCGTCGACGTCGGCCATTCAGAGACACGCGATTCGAGCGGTCGCCTGCAAATTCTTGTAGGTAGTTTAAAGTAGCGGCGTTAAGTTTTAAATGGTGATAAACTATGTTACCTACTAGATAATTTAAAGGATGGATAATGCTTTTGAGGTAGTTGAAAAAATAATGTGAAAAAGAGAAAGGGTCATATTTCAAAATATGTATTGCAAATGAATAGAAACAGTTACAATTGTAATGAGCTATAATAAGACACATTATAAAATAAAATACATGTTTCGAATGGAACTTTGAAAGCTTTCAAAAATTTAATAATTTCTTCATAATGAGTGAGGCTATATATTTTCAATGCTTGCAACACATACAGACAGATTAGGAGAGATTATGGATATGGATATGTGAGAATTTAATATGTTATATTATATATGGTATCGGATTACAATTAATGCACATATACCAATGATCAAATATTTGACAGCACTGCCAATTGAATTTCTAGGATATTGGTATGCATCCAACATCTAGCTGAAACAGATTATTGAATTGCCTTAACGTCTAATTGTCTATTCATCTGCAATCTGGTAATTACTAGATGCAATTAACGTCATGTCTATGCACAGATCTAACGTAGAATACGGTCTCACTTGCATTAGTCGGACAGTTACATTTGTTCAAAAGTTTTTGTAACCTGACTCGACATTTTCCTGTAATTTCACTAAAGCTCTTTTCAATTTTGTTTGAGAACGCTTACATTTTGCGAATTGAATCTCAAACAATATAGTCAAAGCGACTAGTACATAGAACATGAGAGTACACATATAATATCTCAACCCCCAGGGACGATGTGTATAACGCAATATGAAGCTTTTACGTTTTGCCGTACATAGTACGTTTTATTACATTTCTTCCCTCGCGTCATAACACATCTCGATTCCACGAAACGAATTAAAATGCAGCGACTATTGAAGGCACCTCGCGTCAAGCCGATTATGCAATGCGAATGTCAATGTTGGAAAATAAAATTCCTTTTCGACTTCATATCAATCGGTACCTACGTCTCAAGATACGGCAATACTCAATATAAATTTTCAAAGCAAATCTCAGAAGCACAAGGTAATAAGAATTGTCCAGACAGCTTATACTATTCATGTGTACAAATTAAACGGCCCTGCTATCTGATAAAATAAATAAAAAAAAATTGAGAAAAAAAAATCAAAATTTTGTAAAACTATATTTATTGCATGTACGAGAAGAGCGTCAACGCAATACCCATCAATAATCACATCGACGTCCATTTTGAATTTCACGTTGAAATTCTATCCTCGTAGGTCGCTCTGGAAATCTGCATTTTTTGCAACTTCATAAGGGTCAAATGTTTTATGGGATTATTTGTGACGGTCACATGCGTAGTATGTCGAACAATAAAATTTATAATAAGTAGGTAGTTAATCAGAAAAGTGTCGGGTAAATTATGCAATGTTGTATGGGGTTTTTTGCAGAAGCACTCCTGCAGAGTCGTCCCCTGCCGCACATCCCGGACCTACCAGATGGAGAGGCCACCGCGCCGGCTGTGCCGCTACCCCTCGATTCCGCCAACAGGTTGGTTGCATCATCCAAAACATACAATCTTTTTTAATCATGTAGAAATTATCCTTAATTATTTTACTCGAGTCACAGAACAACTGATTACCTAATCGAATTGGGTTGAGAAAAATCAAGGTCCTTTATTACGACGTGAGGCCTTTCTCATGCAAATATATAATGCACCTTCCCCTAATTGAGAAAAACAACATATTCGTTTTAATTAATGAACACCGAAGAAATCGTAAACAACCTTTAGTATTTTGATATTCGAATTTTCGACCTCGCAAATCATTGTGCATTCAAAGATGACGTAAATTGCGTTAAGCCCGTATCGTGAATGCATAGCTCGACTGAATAGCCGTGTTCACCCGGTTGGGCCGACACATGGTGGTGGATTGTTCCCGGCAAACGCGATTATAGTTTGTGATGATATACATTGACGCATGGCTGATTGCAATTTGCAACTCAATCACGCAACGTAGGTACTGACATCTTTACGAAATATACCTACATACCAAATAGCTTTTGGTAGCGGACACGGGCTACTTTATTCCTTTCCATGTCTATGGCTAACTGAGGGGAGGGAAAATCGATTTGTGGCCGGCGTCACGGATAATGGCTGGAAGTGCCTCATATTACGGTATCGCGATGCAATTTTCAGTGTGTCGTTTTTTGTCAGACACTTTTCAACAACATTGATTTTGCAGTTTGTCATCCGTCTGGTTTTACCGTCAAATATTTCAGAGAGATGTAAAGATGAATGCAACCTTTTACCCATTAGACGTGGTATTAAAGTTTAGTGCATGCGATGACGCTGATCTTCTCTTGTTGGTACTTACATGCGGGTGAACGAAGTTTTGAAGTGGAAAGTGCCGAAACACGAGTCGCGTAATAATCCTCTTGAGTCACCGACAAATAGTCGCGCGTACTTACATGCGAGAAGCAAAAGCTACGTAGAGAAATTATAGCAGTTCGAATTAGCTGTAGCACTATTCTTTTTAACGGAGGGGGATTCCAGAGCTATAATATTCCAACGCGCTAGTGTCAATATCAAGGGGCAGGCGCGTCCAAATATCAATGGTAATCAGAATTGTAAATGGGCGTAAAGGCTTTTTAAAATTGCAGTTAATTGAAGTGTTTCGATTTTAAATTACTGGACAATTATTTACACGAGTTGTTTCATAAAAACCTTGTTTTAGTCATTTAACTCAAAAACTAGGAACCTGCAGATTTTACAGAGAGAAAGGATTGTTTTGTGTCCCTCGTTTTCTATGTTCGATCTATCTAAAGGTTTTACAAATTTTTGCTCCGCAGCTAACAAAAAGTGGTAGCGACTTTTTGATTTAAAAATATGCTGCAGGGAATCTCGTCGAGCTAAAAAAGATAGATTGAATGTATAAAACCGACATTTAGTGCCTTTTCTCATTACGCAACTCACAACCTTTTTTTTGCACGACAGATGGACTTCCAAGGAGAACCTTTTGGCGCACCATGAAGAAGACGACCCTCAGTTGTTTGTTGCTTTGTACGATTTTCAGGCGGGCGGGGAAAATCAACTGAGCCTTAAAAAAGGTATTGTAGAGCTTTGTAAACATATACATCACATATTTTTATTACTGATTATCAAATGCGACTTTTATGCGTAGGTGTGTTGAATCATTATTTGTGTCTTATTATAATATTAAGCGATTAATGAAAATACTTAAACTCATACGTTATAACAACCATAATTACGACCTAATATAATGTTTTGTACAAACGACGGTATTTATGTAGTGTTAACATAACTTCAATACCATTAAACGGCCATACCTATAACCATTAAAATACACGACATTGTAAAACTGCCGTCGCGCGGTCGGTGTAAAGTGCATTTAAAAAATTACAAGTACACATGAATTGACGTCATATATCGTAGCTGTAGGTGGCGGCTACCGGCTCTATTACAATGTCCCGCTAGACATGCTTCTGACGAGCGTGTTAACAATGTTTCTGCATTTCAAACACGTGAGGAAAACTCAGCGAATTGTTAACTTCACACGAACACTGAGAGGTACACTCCATTCTTAAAAACGTCTACAGAAAGTCTAATTTCGAATTGAACGTTCTTCCCATAAAAATGTATATCGGTAAAATTGTCGATGCAACCGTTCAAAGGTAATTGAATTGCTAATGGCCTGTACACACTTTAGCGACTTTGCGGGTAGCGTGTTTGCGCCGGCATTAGGTCGCACAAACAACGGGTGACATGTAGCTGGAAAATCGTGCAAATGGGTAACTATGCTCCAAGAGGTAAGATTCGCTTGCGCTCATGTCGCATGGCATTATGTCTGCTGCAAACGTTTATACGGCTCAGGTGAAGGGACAGTTTCATTAGTGAGATAGATATGCGCAATCCGCAATATCGAATAGTAGATACGACATAAACTTTCCAACTAAAAGTTTTTGACTGCACTCCCTAGAAGTTTGAATATGTAGGAGAGTTTAAAGCCAAATGAATCCGAAACTATTTCGTTCTAAAGTAGCACATAGTTGCATTATTTAGTGCAAAGTTGGGAAGGGATCCTTGCAGTAATGAAGACTCGAAAATACTTAGACATTTCCAGCGGCTGCAGCGCTTCCGTGAATTTCCGGACAAAGGTCTCGAGTATTTTGAAGCACGATTGCTTCACGTGTAAAAGTAAGCTTTTAAGATGATTAGATCGTTAATTATTTACATTGTATTCCTCATTGTATTCAGGTTTTACTGTAGGTTCTGTTTCGTACCTCGCAATTCTAGCGTACGGAAGGAATATCGTATGATGAAATTTAATATTCAATGAACCGTACAAACCACTAGCACTGTTTTGCTTCAAAATGCTCATAGTTTCGAACAGATAGCTTCGTTATTGATATTGTGCATCGATAATAATACATATCTGCCTGAAGCTTACGATACAATAGATTGTATCGTAAGCTATGTAGACCTGATAAGACTAAATTTTTCAATTTTAAACATATGTAAAACTAGCGGTCCGCCCCGGCTTCGCCCGTGGTACATATTTCGCAATAAAAAGTGGCCTATGTCCTTTCTCGGGTATCAAAATATCTCTATACAAAATTTCATGCAAATTGGTTCAGTAGTTAAGGCGTGATTGAGTAACAGACAGACAGACAGACAGAGTTACTTTCGCATTTATAATATTAGTATGGATTAATAATTTACATTAACATCAACTTTCATTAATCATCCTGCAACTTATAGTCCGCTACGAAATAAGATCAACTGTAAATCTCGATACCATTTTCATAGCCTTATCGTAATTGTATTCAATAACATGATACAATTTTCTCGCGCACACACCGCGTGGCGACCTCATCGACATCGTTAATTCTATTACATTATTGCCGACTTAATTACATGGCGTCGTGCATAGTTTTAATTAACTTGTGGACATGAAATGTTAAACCTCTTTGATGGTGCTCTCGAGTCTTAGTAATTAGCTGCGACTCCGGATGCGTGCTTCCACATCCTCATAACACGCCGCAGCGCTCTTGCACACCACCTACCTAACAACCTTGTAAGACTGTAACTTTGTCGAATTGAAAGGAAATGTAGTTGGGAGACTAATTAAATTCCAGTAGGCCGAGACAAATGGCAGACTAATAAAGTACTTTATGTAGACTATAAATAACAAGTTAACGGAATTTTTTCCAAAAAAATCGAAGTAAAAAAATTTAATTAAACATGCTTGCGGCCAAGTTTTGACTGGAAATCTAGTCGATATATATTCTCCTTATAATAAATATACATAAAATTTTGGTTTCATCTGCAAAAAAA
>CAJQZN010038582.1:0-27570 GCA_907164685.1 Colias eurytheme | reverse complement strand
CAAGGTAGTCTAAGATCCCACTGCAAGATTACTTCATTCATAGTTTTGTTGTCGGTCACATTACCAACGAAGACGACGACCATGACCAAAATTCCCATCCAGCCGAAATTTGTTCAAAATAAAATATTATAATTTCCCGTCATTCTGGTACGTGAAAGGAAAAAAAATCGAGATCAATGAATAATTAAAAATGTAGGTTTTGTACGATTTTCGTCGAGACGGTAAGTTTATCATATAATCCTCTATAACCTGGGACCAAAATTGTAGATCATAAAATTGTCGATAAAAAATAAATCATAAATACTGGATAGTATACTGCATATTGAGTTTCTGATACTTATTTACGTGGGGTTTAATCGATGTAATGCTCTTAGAAGGCTTATATCACTAAAGCGCGTCACACACGGTGAAGATACTATAATATTTTATCTTAAGATACTGTTATATTTTATATTACAGTATCTTAACGCTTCCGGTATCAGCGTTCGGACCATCATTTTTCTTTTTGTCATTGCGTACCACCCACCCCTGTAGAACCGCCATCCTGTTACAAATGACGCGAAATTTTGTGGGTCATTTGTAACAGGATGGCGGTTCTACAGAAGTCTTAGTACGCAATGACAAAAAGAATAAAACCGGCCAAGTGCGAGTCGGGCTCGCGCACAAAGGGTTCCGTAGCAGCAAATATAATAAATTACAGTTAAATCAACCTATCTCAAAAACTATAAGAGATACTTTGATCAAACCAAAAATCGTTGAAAGAGTTAATTAGCATGCATCACCTCTATTTTTTTTAGAATTTTATACCCCGTAGTTATAAAAATAGAGGGGGGGGGACATACTTTTTACGACTTTGAGAGCTGATATCTCAAAAAACCGTTCACTTTAAGAAAAATGTTTTTTAGAAAACTTTATATCATTTTAAAAGACCTTTCCATTGATACCCCACACGGGTATGTACATCGAAAAAAAAAAATTTCATCCCTCAGTTACATGTATGGGGGGCCCCACCCCCAATTCTTTTTTTTACTATTTAGTGTCATATTTTTGTAGCGGTTCATACAACACATATTCCCATCAAATTTCATCACTGTAGTACTTATAGTTTCCGAGTAAATCGGCTGTGACAGACGGACAGACGGACAGACGGACAGACGGACATGACGAAACTATAAGGGTTCCGTTTTTGCCATTTTGGCTACGGAACCCTAAAAATGATGGTCCGAACGCTGATACCGGATGCGTTAAGATACTGTAATATAAAATATAACAGTATCTTAAGATAAAATCTTCACCGTGTGTGACGCGCTTAATTCAGTTGGTAGCTAGTTTTCAGGGGAGAATATGGTTACTGAAAAAACTAAAAGAATTTGAAATTACTTAAAAGCGTTTATATTTCTTGGTATATTGAGATGGATGCCAAGGGACATTAATTAAACAACACTGTAGGTTACTTGATCAAGGGAAGACGTGTTTCAAAGTTAATTGAGCCCTCTATTGTTATCAATACATGTGACATATTAAAGGCACAAGTACAAATAGATTCTAGAAAGCTTTTAAACCCTTATACGTCTTACAATGAAAATTAAAAACACTATTGTAGGAAAAGCCATTAAGCACAGCTTTTACATCACCTAACAGGGATGACATGAAAACATTGATAATAATGCTTTAGAAAATGCATCACGTTTTACAAAGAGGTGTAGAACAAAGGTCTTTCAGCGTGATGGTCAGATGTAGCACATTGAAGGAGGCGTATTTTTAAATTAACCCCGTATATAAGCGAGGTAACAATGCAATTAGCGCTCAGACGGGTTGCATCGGCCTTAATGAATGGGGACATTGATAATGGATTTTACCAAGGTCTATTATGTGCGGTGAAGGCTTTGTCTATTCAATGTGTCAGGGAGCACCTAACCCGATTTACATTTCATACGTGATGTGTCCTTACATTAAGTCGGGCTTGTTTGTGCGATCGTCGCTATTATACGATGTTCATCCATATGTGAAGGTTAGTTTGGCAGCTTTCATATTAAACTTGCAAATTATGTGTGTGGTGCGTCACTATTTTTCCAGTAAATGGTTAATATTTTGTGCGCAGTAATCCTGTTTCGCGGATGTGAAGTTTTGCGAAAAGCGAATTTTGATCGGCAACAGCTAAATATCTCGCAACGTTAGATATTACGTTCATTCGCTTATTTTGCTAACATGTTAATTAAGACGTCATGCACGTAAAATATTAAAACGTAAAGGCTTGAATATAATCCCTACATTTTTAATCTCCATTAAATATTAAACATTGTTTAGTTACGAGAAAAACTCTTTGCGGGCGTACAAAAAGACGATGCATTTAATCGCTAAAGGGTAACTGAATTTCCCGTTTCTTTTTCACAAAACTCGATAAATATACAGTCGGTTATTATTGCAGAAATATTTTATACGTTCAGTAAATCCGCAGTCAATGTTGCAGCGACAGAAAGCTCCGCCACTCTGATTATTATTTGAGCGCTTTTTATTTGAATGTACTAAGCTGCGTAAACCTTCTAAAATGTATATTGGAATAAAATTTTTAGCTTCTCCGCGGTTTTTAACGTTTATCACAATTATGCTCAATTTATGGGGTCAATTTGAGGGAAAAATGTTTAAAACTAGGCTAATAAGTACCAGAGTATTTAAGTCCATTTAAAACGGGCTTGGCATTTTCTGGAATTGCTGTGCGCCGCCTCGTGGGAAATCTCGTAGATACAGGTGGTACTTGTCTCCATCGTTTAGGTATTTCACTCGGAATTAGGTCTGGAGTGCATTTATCGTTAATGATAATTGTAAAGTACGTTTTCAGGTTACGGGGCGCATTGTGGTACTTTCTGTTCTGTTTAAATGTTGCGTGTACTTCAAGATTTTTAATTGCGGCCGTTTTCTGAATTTAGTAGGAAATTTCTTTTATGCGGTATATACAATAGCCATTTTTAAAATTGTCACGATTTAGACTTGTCGACTTAAATACTATGCTGATGCTGCAAGTAATTGATGTAATTGCAGAATGGGCTTTTAGAATGTTTCAGGAAAATTCATCAAAATGTTTAGTTACATTTTTACTAAATTTAAACGGCTCTTATTCGTGTAGGGGTAAATACTAAATAGACATAAAAAGCGTCATGAAATCTAAAAGTATTTACTTTGCATAAGTTACGTAGTATAAACACATGCGTTAATTAAAATTTCACTCATGTAAAATGTCGCTAGCATAAGCTCATAGGGATTATACAAATATTTCATTATATTCCGCTTGCGCTCGCAAAATAGATAATTGATATTGAATATTAATAACGTCAACACATTGTTCACATAATTCGCTGAAATTGCTCACAATGTTTCACCATTTAAAATTATTTAGTGAGAATAATGGCGTTGAAATTACATTCACCAAATTAAATGTAATGCAGAAATGATCGACAAATGCGAATGGATGATTAATTTTTAATTAGCGTTAATCGCTAACAATAGATTTTGGATTAACTCTTTGATACGGTAATTTGTGTAGCTTCATATTTGAAAATTTTAATAAATAGAAATATTTGGAGCCTGATTTGGACTTCGCTGTACCGTAACGATGAAATGACGTGGATCGAATCCTGCCGCAGGATTTTTCGACTTTCTATTCTTTAAAATTTTCAAATACATATTAATCACTATTTTAATGCTATATAACATTAAAGTAGTTTAACTAACTGCTATAGCGAACATTATCATTGGCTCTTATTATCTAGTATACATATACTTTGTAAGTTATCTTAATAGTAAATAATTTATAATTATCGTGTATAGGGGAGCAAGTGCGCATAATGAGCTACAACAAGAGCGGCGAGTGGTGTGAAGCCCACACGCTCGCCGGCGGCGTGGGCTGGGTGCCCAGCAACTATGTGACGCCGGTCAACTCGCTAGAGAAGCACTCGTGGTACCACGGGCCCATATCGCGCAACGCGGCCGAGTACCTGCTGTCCAGCGGCATCAACGGCAGCTTCCTGGTGAGTTCTTTTGCATTGTATTCATTCATATTGTTTTATATCTGTTTCTGTAATAGTGTTAAGGAAGAGCGGAACCTCCTGACACAAGCATTTTATTTGCTTACTAGGAGTGTTCCAATCACAAATTTGTTTAAGACCTAATGTAAAGGAAAGAAAGAAATAATTTTGAATTTTTTTTTTGAGTGCTCTAGTGTAGCTCCCACAGTGTAGTGTCTAGGAGACGTGACCTTCAACGAGAGTAACAACAAAAACACCCTCTAAAAATGTTCGAGTAACAAGATATATCGTAAAATAATGTCATGAAATGGCCACTAATATTTGTCCATACCTGACACTATAGAACATAGGGAACTTAGAGCTGGCTGGATTGGCGAACATGGGAAGATGTTTTGGATTTTTTGTATGCATGTTGCTCGTGGTTTTAAGGAATATAAAATTTAGTTTCTAGTGATAAAATACATCTTATTGGACTCTGGAGGATTAACGAAATTCCGTATCCTTTTCCTCTTTACTCCTAGGACCTAGACCATCCCTTTATTTCCACCGTAAATCTTATTCTTGTTTCTTTCTTTCTAAAAGCGGAAAACGTATTTGCAAAAGCTTTATCTTTGCAGGTGTTCATGGGCTATGCATAATGCTCTAATATAAAAGAATCAGAAAAGTTTAAACTTGCAAGCAACGTGAATAGTTTCTGGAGCGATAGATTATGCTATTGCGGTTACGTTTGCAAGCGCGCTAGAGCTTTAAACAGTTATTCTTCAAGAAAATACTTTGCGGAGTACAGTTGAAGGATTTAGAATTATTTAATACGAGCTGGTATAGCGTATTCTGCGGTGAGATTAAATTGGCCGGCTCGAGTCTGCGAAGTACTAAGCTTTCTAAAGGAGATTAGCTTTGTGGAATAGCAATTGAACTGTATACACGTAGTAGGAGTATTGGTTTTACCTATTTTTCGATTTGTTGATGAATAAGATGGTTAGGTTAAAGGATATATTTTTATCAAGTGCCTGCGAATTACTTCTTTAAATAATTTAAACGCGGTTCATTTTAATATATTTGGAAATATTTATTTTGTCGATATACTTGTATTACAGCCAATATAAATATGTTTTATTCGACGTGTGAATAACGTCGGTACAATTTAATAACGGCCGATATAACAACGTTTGTTCGACGCGTGAATAATATATAACTCAAACCCCAGCTCATCCTGTAATTCCGCACAGATAAACAATTTCCTCCAGCACGAACGACATATCCGCAGGTAACTTACTTGCCTTCCGTCTATACCAAAGTGCATTATTTTACCGTCCCCGCAACAGGTTCAAAACAATAACATCAAAACAGAACCATTCATGTATTTTTATTTCGCCCAGCCGGGACATTAAAACCAATTTGCATACAATGGCCAAGTTTCCAGAAATCGCCGATATTGTAATCAACGTTGCATTAGCAAATCCCTTTACCGCGTCACTCGTACGCTCGTATGGTTAGAGGATTTAACTCTAACGCTGTTGGTGTTTCGGCGAATCTCTAAATTTGGTAATGGGAAAGTTGCTCTCATTGTTAGGATTTCAGGCCTAAAGTGACGTATAGATTTTTTATAAAATGTTTCACAAAAACAGAGTCTTTCGACTAAAACATTTTGGATACAAACTGAAGTCCCGTGTCCCCTTGTGGAGCGAGGGACAGATGCATTATTCATCTGTTTTACTGATCTATGTTCTTTAAGGACAAGTAGGTCTCCACTAGATATCGAACCAGGGTTACAGACCCTCAATTCTACGCTCACGCGTCTACAGCTATAGAAGTATAGCGAGAAGGCGGTCTAAGAAATGTTATAATCATTTTGTCAATAAATATAGGTAACTCGATGTTATTGAAATAAGTACGATGAAATATGTACATTTGTCACGCTATAACGTAAACTTAGTTGTAAACTTGGAATTTAGTTCAAACTCCTAATGTACTTGTATTAATTGATGCAGCTAAGTAATGGAGTGGCTTGTAACATGGTATTCAATGCATCTTGTATTGACGTTCGCAGCACTCGGCTTCCATACAACGGCTTAGCTGTGGAGCGCTGAATATACCACGATGTGCGCTACGTGCGTTATTGTATAATCTAAGTGCTGTTAATAATCGTATTATATAGTATGCTAGGGTGTGCAGGAATATTCCCTAGCAACACGGTTTCTAAGATGGTTTAGGATGGAATTGAGTAAATTCGATCAGAAATGCGGATCAAGCCAGCGATGTTTAGTATTTTGACGAGAGTTTATTATGAAAAGTGTATTTCAATAAAATTCATTTATTTCATACTTCTCTTTGAAAATGCACAGAAATATCATCAAAATAATTGAAAAGAGCCACTATTTCTAGCTTTTCTATGCATTGGAGATGAATCAAACAAAAATAATCTAGTCTTTTATTAACGTTCAATTCATTATCGTCTAGTGCAAGTTCAATGGTTCTTCAATTGCATGAGAGCTTTTATAGAAACGGGAAAATAGTAAATTTTTCGTTCAGAATTTATTTAAAAAATACTAGGTAACTAAATGGCAATGTTTGAATTGGGTCAGTCGTTTTGGGGAGATCACGTGATGGCAAATCTTTGCACGCTTTTCGCTGATGTCTCTAGTTTTAGACACCGGCTTTGCTCGCAAGGTGCATTGAAGCAAGCCTATACGTAGTGGTAACGCATATCCAACTAATAGCTATCATCAATTTGTAAACCAAATGTCATGTAATTCTTGCAACCCTTTAAAGATTATGATGTCACAATGCTAGTGGTTTTCTTCTTAAAAGTGATCTTAACAAGGGATTCCTGAATCAATAGACTTACTGGAATTCCAAATTTCTGATTCAATCAAACAATGTTAATATTAGATATTTATTTGATGTGGCCATAATTAATTTATAGTTTGGCCAAGGGTTAATTCTTCCATTTATCACATTCTATACTTACCACAATCACTTTTCCCATATTGTGAGGGGCAGGATACATGTTTAATCCTTTCTCCGTCCCACCCTTAAACGCTTTCCGTATCTTATTTCCTATAGCGATGAATACGCTCGACCGATGTCTGTGACGGAAACGTATGGGCTCCGTTTGTCTTACTAGGTATAGCAGAAGAGCCTTTCATTAAGATACCCAACATGCAGGAATGTAAGTTACATTGCTGTAGTATTATGCTACACTGCACACACATATTATAGAGTTCAAAATTATAAAAAAATGGGTGTGTGCCGAGTACACGTGTCAGAAGAAACTTCATTGGCAAGATTCAAAGATACCAAAATCGTCGTCTTACTCCATGACGTGATGGTATTGCCATGACGTGACCTTTAAAATTTACTCTCAACACGCCTAATGAAATTTCAATGATATAAATCATATAAGTAAGTCATCTTTAGGATTTGGACAGTGCATTGATTGATTTGGTGCAAAAAGATTGGTGTTCTGCGTTAGATTTTAGATAAATAGTAAAGATGTTTTTAGGGGAAGGGCGATTATGTTTTACTTCCACCATAAGAAAGTTATGGGGCCAGTGGTGCTCTTTCCGTCCAGGACAACCTAATTGTTAATCATTATTAATTAAACCAAGAAAACAGATAAACGGTGACTGATATTAAAACGACCACTGAACCCAAATGCGGAATTAAAAGCGGCAATCGTTTCGCGTGTCCTTCCCAAAAGGATTGTTTCAAAGGCATTGTTTCAAAGTGTGGCCGGTGTCGGAGCTGTCAATAACATTTTCACGTAATACTTTGTGCACGTCGTTTGAACGCATCGCAAAGGTGGACACTTTTGAAATTCACTCACACCTCTGTATTGGACGGATTTTAGCGCGGCTCTGCCACTTTGAAAGGGTGAAATTCGAACGTGCGGTGAAATTTTTAACCGAATTACGCGCGTGTTAATGAAATCATGTAACACCTCAATGGAACCATTTTGTTCGGTTATATTGCACGTAATTTTATATTGCTACGTTATTCTTTTTGAAAAGGCAATAGAAAATCTAGGATTTTCCTACGTATACTATTTTTTTTTTGATTTAACTACGTTTTCTTTTGAACAACTATGAGAAAATATTATTGTTGTACTGAGCAAGCGATTCTTGAAAGAAAGCTTGCAATAATCCGACTCTCTGATACAAATTCAAGATCAAAGGAATGCTATTACTTTTTTACATAATTATTAATTCCCTTTGGCACTGTTCTATAACATTTTCCAATAATATTACACGATACTCGCGAACACTTTGAAGAGCATCTCCAACTATATCGATCACCGTTGAGTGGCACTGCATCGCATTAACGTCGAATGCTACGCAACTGCTGTAATATTGTAATACCAATGGATTTCATTTTAACGAGAAATATATTGTGTTACGTTTGTTTCATTTTCTTGTGTTATTTTTATACAGAATAGGCTTGGCACGTGTATGGCTTGATGATCGAGCGGTGAGGAAAAGTGTGTTGTTTGAATTTACCGGTGAATCTTTATGAAATCTAAGTTATTTCACATTTTGCATTTGTCGGATTTTGTCTCAATTAAAAGCAGATTTGGTGTGTTTTAAATATGTTTTTGCATAACTATTTCTTTTTTGTGGAACAAAAAAATGTGACACTGATAGAAATATATTTGGTATTGCAGAAGCGAAAGCTTTAAATCATTGTTAAGACGTTGAAGCATTCGTACATCTCTAACTTTTTACTTTTTAACTTTTCCTTCGAGATTTTAAAGTAACCTACTCCTAACTTTTTAGTTCGGCACTCAATATTTCAATATAGCGTTATAGTTAACGAAGTTTTATTAAACTTTATTATACAACAAGTATATTTATTGTCGAAGTACTTATGAAAAGCAAAAAAAGCGTTCATATTAAAGCTCTTTTATACAACAAGCGCAATTAAAGTGAGTCAACACGTGAAACAAATTCTGCAGAATAAATGTTGCATTATTTAACAAGAAATGTTTCCGCAATGTAAAGAGGGTTGGCGCTGTGTACACTAAAAACCTACGAATAATAAAGCTAAACTAGGTACTTTTGTGATGTTCATGCTTTATAAATCCAAATCTTTACAGGAATAAGAATAAATAATATTATGTTGTTTTATATCACAATCAAAAGAATTACTGGTGTCTGTTTACAGTGTGGAGCGCTCGTACAAAATGATACGTATTAAATTATTTCAGCTGGACGCCCAAAATATTAAACAACCTTTTGCCCCGATATTGTTTATTTTACATTTAATAATATATTAATTTCATGAAAGTTTTTGCCCACAAAAGGCGCAGCATTTACATAGCGGTCGCGTACGTATTTTAATTATCGTAAGTAATAAAACGAATGATTCACAGTAGGAAATGCGGGTAGGAGCGGAGTGCACACTATCGATCCGAGCCCAACTTATATGTTTTAAAAACTCAGTGTCTAACTTCGCCCGATGCATTGTTATGATTTCCAACGCAAGGGCTCCAGTGTTTGTCTCTATGCTCGACTTTACAAACTTACTTTAAAAGTGGAAACATCGTACATTGTTCGGAGCATCACTAGCTATTGTTACTCGGTTTACAATTCGAACTTTCCTTCTTCAGGTCTGTAAGTTTTGTTATATTACTCTTATTATTTACTTCGAGGGTAATAGTTATATCTTCTTATTGGAGAAGATTTTTCCTTTCGTCAATGGAGTGCTGTAACAAATTTGGTACAGCTATAATCAGACGTTCTTTATAATATCATCAAACTTGGGTCGATGTGCCTCCGCCCTAGCCAGGACACAGTGGAGAGGCTATGCAAAGTTCAAGTGGGCGAATCCAGGATCATCCTGTTTTAATTACTTACGTGAGCCCTACTGAAAGGTTTCACAAGCCTTTGTTCCGAACTAAACCCTATCCTCCAACAAATTAAGTTCAAATCCCTTTCCACTTTATGTAGGTTCATTGAAAAAATTGACGTTTTTGAAGACGGCTGGAAATCGTATCCTGGTGATTTATTTGTACTTCGTTGAACGTTTCGGCGGTTACGGCGACGATTCAGTCTCAGTTGTAATTAACATTTCTATTTGGTCGCTGATAACATCCGAGAGATTATAATGACGGAGCCGGAGGTTTTAAAAGTGTAAAGAAATGATGCGTGAGTGAAACGTGTATGTAAAATGTATGTAAAATATCAACTGCATTGATATTGAACGATCATTAAATAAATAATTGAACTGTAGATAATAAGTTCTTGTTATTGTAGTATGAAACAAATGAATCTGAACAAATTTTTCACAGAAAGGCACAATATCAATATGAATATTGTCCGTCACGACCGGCTCTAACAAAGCGTAAACTGAGATACGTTGGATTTCACTGAAAAACCACCTGTTTAATGTGCGTTAATAATGTATTACAATTCGATGATTTCTGCGTACTTACCGCTCCGGTCAATCGTTAATAACGTATCCTTTATCTGAACACCAGTATAATTGAGTTAGACGATATTTTTAAAGGGAGAGGTAAGATAACAAGTACCGTGAAAGATGCTTAAGGAATTAAAGGATTGGAAGTAAGTGAATAAGGATAATTGCTGTACGTGAGCCTGGTGCAAGCTCTAAACCGGCGGCTTCAGGATTTAGTTTAGTATATACGTGCAGCACTAATTATGTTTACATTCTGGTAATATTGAAATGTGTACTAGGAGCTGATGTTATTAGGAGATGGTGGTTTTTATTATTTTTAAGGATATCGTAACAGTGTTTTTAATGAGTTTACTAATAATTGAATGTGTTCATGAGGATAATCTTAAAACCTCAGAAACAGAGTAGAATTTATTCGATTATTGTAGTGGGCCTATTGATCTAGCGGCTTGAAGTCGCTACTGTTTTGCTTTAGAGAAAGATGCGAGCTTAAATCCGCCTTATTAGAAAATAACATGTAAAATGTTTCTTTGTTATTAAAATATAAGAATAAAATATAATGATGCCTCATTCTCCGAACATTCTCTGAGATTATTGGAATGTTTTCCTAGAAGAATGCTTGTACATTTTCTTGTAAAACGTATTGGTATTTTATAATGAAACAATGTGATACATTATACATGCCATTATTTCCTTCATAATATTGTGTCAAGTAACGTTACAGGGTATTATTTATTTATTAAAAACATATATTTCTTCAGGTGAGAGAGTCGGAGTCCAGTCCCGGCCAGCGGAGCATTTCCCTCAGATACGAGGGTCGAGTGTACCACTACAGGATCAATGAAGACTCGGATGGAAAGGTAATTATAGACTTTATGTATAACTAGCTATTGTCCGCGGCGTCACTCGTGTAGTCAGAGGAAATTCCCATGGGAATGACATGTTTTTATGCGGTAATAAGTAGATCGCTCTCTAGCTTCCAAACTATAGTCGAGCACAAAAAGCACTCCATTGTGACGTGATAGACAAATAAACAAACATACCTTCATTTCCTCATATAATATTAGTAAAGGATTTTCTAAATACACCTGTATTTTGACGTCTAGTGCGCGTTCTAATTGCAAGTTAAATGATTAGTTCAGTGAGTTACCGCAAAGTTCCGCGCCGGCTATTCTGCTTTCAGAAGCAGTGTTCAAATAATTTAGCGTATTAGAACGAATCAAAAGCGCTCCAAAGGATGTCTAGCTGTCTAAACAATTAATGTTTGTGTTCGTTTGTGTTGAGGTAAATAATTATTATGCATTTGCTAAAATGTAAAGCGGGATTTGTACAGTAGCAACATTAAATAATTAAGAGGAAATATTTGAGTTGCGTTTGAAATGGATATTGGATATACTAAAATCCTGTTTTTGAACATAGATACTATAGAAATTAAAGTTCTGCTGTACTTTGAAATGTGATATGAACGTCATTTCTCTGTCACTCTTTTACGGCCTTTGTGAACTGACACTGAAATTGTGGAGTTTCAACCATCAATTTTAGTACAAGCTATTTTTTTGGGTTGTACAAAATTACTAGAGTCGACGCCGAGTAAAAGTCGCACGGATAATTAAGCGTTGGATAAAGTTGGAAAAGTTAAATGAAAGAGAATAGAACAATTAACACGATGAAATAATTTTTATATAAATAGTGGAAAACTATGAGTTTTTCCGAGAACAATTGGCGCACCTAATGAAGCGAGTTAAGTCTTTATGTCATCCTTACTATCGGAATCGTACAGGAATTGAATGAATTCTTGCAATGCTTTTGTTCCGTTGCTCAATGGCTTTGTGCAGTCTAATTTCATTATGAAATAACATAGGTAAGTGTAAGTTATTTAACGTTTTATGTTGACCCAGTG
Source organism: Colias eurytheme (assembly GCA_907164685.1). Taxonomy (NCBI): domain Eukaryota; kingdom Metazoa; phylum Arthropoda; class Insecta; order Lepidoptera; family Pieridae; genus Colias; species Colias eurytheme. Next base: position 15,234 of record CAJQZN010038582.1, on the reverse strand, counting down.
TTGGTTACTCTGTTATTACAAACACGATTGTTTTTAACTTGTAGGTGGCAATTGAAATTTTCTTTGTTAATAAATGAGGGTACTTGCGTTTTGTTATCCTTATTACTTAGGGCTATTAGGGTATAGACAATGTCATGTCAAACAGCTTTATTTGACGTATTTATTAATTGCATCGAGTAACCGATGAAGGCGTGTTGCCGACGTGAAATACGTCAGCCCCCGGTTATATCGGGCTTTACCTCCCATAGAGATATTATGCAACCTACTTGTTCGTAAATGGCTTTAACACGTCTGCAGTGTATTGGACAGCTGAGTGACGGTACGGGGGTGCAACGTGACTGAGACAATGCGTCAGCGAGACTGGGTTTCCGTAGTTTATCTCCAGCCAGGGGATATAATCCTAGGTGTATGATACTAGGTTTTACTACCTCGTGTGGTGTTGAAATGTAATCCTGGGATCGTTATTTCGCTTTATTACACGTATCGTAAAGGGACTGTACAAAGTAACGTGTCATCTAAATATGCAAACGCGCTGTGTATCGTAGTGTTTTGTTGCAATTGCATTTGGTGAAATTTTGGTTAGAAATGCATGGGGTTTTATTATTATAACCAAACCATATTATTAAAACCATGCGACGAAAAATTTGGTAGTGAAAGGATAACGTGTATACAAATATGAATATAAGTATGCAATGGAAAAGTGAAACTTAAACTGCGAAGGAAAAGATGCAGAAAAGACCTTTAAAAGGTCTTTGTTGGTCACTTTGACATTCTTATGAAAAATCGCAAATCGCAATACTATTCACAGAAATAAAATTCTATTTCGCATTCATACGCTCGGATAAATATTTTCTCCGTTCGCCACAAAGAAAAGCTCCATTTTTATTGCAGGTGTAATAGAATACTAGTATACTGAAGTATAATACTATTTCTCAGGGAGCTTTGCATAATATTAGTACCTCTGCGTTTGTTTGACGTTGAAAAGGACCCAATATCTCGCAAAATATAATTAATCCGTACTATTCAGTATTGACTAGTGTTCAGTTTCACAAGGAATATTCGTGGCAAATTTCAAATTTAAGCTCGTTCAGCGTCGCCTATCAGTTAGTGACGGCATTGTTCATGTTCAATAGGGACAGACTACAGGCTACATCATAAGCTTTATCACTATTGATTTTTGATTACTAATTGAATGGTGTACGCTGGATATTCTCCTGTTAAAATTAAACTTGATATTGTGCAAGCTTTGTTGCCAACTGTACCGGGAGATATTATCATTTTATATTGACATTTTATTTTTTTACGAAAAAGTCATCAAACAAACGGAACAACGGAACAACTATGGAACGAAAGTAATAAAATTGAATTAAATGTAGTTTACGAGAGCATAAAACCAACTTGACTAAAAATAAGCTTTTCGAGTTATTATGCTGACAATTTTGAAAAACCGTAAAACCACTTGAAAAGTAAATGAATATTTCCCGCGGTGATTTTTGTACTTTTTAATTCGACGTCACTGAACTCATTTCAGAACGAAACATCCGAATAATAAAATGCGTTAAAAGAAACTTTAAAGTTTTTTTTTATTATGTTTTAATTGCTTCCTTTAAGGACATAAATAGCTTTTAGTTGCACTAAGCGGAGCAAAAAGTATGTATTGAAAAATTTACTCGAAATATTTAAGTTGAAAATATTAACGTAATTGAAGTTCATATCAATGTTCGAATCCAATCGAAATTTTTGAGTTTTAAATACCGGGGTCCGTCTCCTCGTTCATAGACCGAAAAATTTTATTGTTTATTTTCGAATTTATAAAACATCGATTTAATAACAGAATACCTAGCATTCCTGTCTATCAAACCTTTGTTTTAATATAATAGGCTGAATATTTGTACAGGCAATTACATGAAATATTATAAATCCGACGCACGTCTGTTGCCGGGGGCGATATTAATTGCGTTATTGGCGGTGTTAATTTAATTACATTTTTTATTTTCAATTTGTAACTCTTTATGAGATATTATGAAGCGCGTTTAAACTAGGTACTTTAATTACGTGATATGATTTAACTATGTACGTTTGTATTTGGTCATGTTCTCTTTCTATTGGTAATCATCACAGAAGAAGAAATAATAACCGATCGTAATATGAAGTAGGAATCCAATATAGTGAAGAATAAAATTCAATAAAACATAAAAAAGATTTATCCAATGTTTTTGGCTTTTATAGGATTATGTGTATCCAGGAATCTACACTAGTAAAGAATATAAAGCATTCAATAAAAAATACTAAAAAAGATTTTTGCAATGTTTTCGGCTTTTATTGGATTAACTTCGTCTATTCCATAGCCCTATAGTTTTTCAACAATAATACCCTTGTTTTTATTGTTCGAACGCTAGGCCTCGTGTAGCATTCGTTAGCCGTTCATACTGTACCATCGGACCGGAGGCTTAACTGATACGTTACGTATCTAGTGAGGGGGGATTAAAAGTGCAATAGGTACATGGGAATATGTAGGGGCTCGTATGGATTGAATTATTCAGGTATCGCCTTTTTGAACCTATTATTCGGTATGGAAATAATTTTCAATGTTAGAGTGATAATTTTGTATTATAAAAGCTATTCCGTTATATTTAATAGTCTTAATGAGACTGGGATATGTTACAATTTAAAACAAATAACTTCTGCTACATTTCCTCGCGAATAATGCATTCATTTGGTTTGCATTTGCTGGATTTATTCCTCTCTACTATTCGAAACTTTTACACAGAGCAAACGTGTTTAAATATTCCCGGTATTCCATTCATATGCTACAAAACAAACTTAACCGTGTATGAGATGGAGGATAATCGCCCACTGCTCGGTAACACGGTGAACTTTCTAAATCTCGCTATGAACGGGAAGCGAAATTCCGACGTAAGGAATAAACTTTTTAAAAGGGATTAATTAATAATAGAGCGGGATAACTGGCGACGTTCAGTTAATTTACAGTTTACTTTATATAGTTGAATCTCGGCTTTCGGTTCGCCTACGGGTCGTCTCGTCTGCTAACAAGGTAATACGATGATTGCAATTAGTTGGAACTTTGTAACAATTGTATTTGTCCCTCTCGGCGACGGAGTGTAATGTATCGCTAATTACTCTGTTATTCTGCTGAACGCTGTTTGCTCTGAGGATTCGTTGTATGTTCCTAATTGGAAAGCACTTAGCTTGCAAATGTCTTGAGGATGTTTATTTTCCTTTTTCTCTAAAAGTTCCCTAGCTCCCATTTATAGCTAACAATACTTCGCTACAATTATCTATAAAGAGATCATGTAATTATTATATTTCTGCATTCAATTACGTTAAATCCACATCGAAGCGAAGGCTTGTACTGTAACACGAAACCGTCGGACACGGCTCACGTTTCTTGGGCTTTGATTGAATTCGATTAACCATTCCCAAACGTAATTGCAATATCCTATTAACTGAATTATAATCTAATATCACAATTAGTGTAGTGTTCACGTCAAAATCATCAGTTTCAACATGGAATTGTAACCGCATATCAGCTAATTGAACCACACGGCCTGACCTAGCTTTACGCTACCTGGTATTCTGTTTGCAAACCCGCTACGTATTACTAATTAAAATCGGGATCACTTAACGAATTCAATTCGGAACGTGTCGATTTATCAAAAATATATGCAATAAATTGTTAATATTTTACATGAACCGTTGCATGCTTCGTTCTGCCGGGGCTCTCATTTGATTGGAAATTAACTAGGAAGCATGTTCCTATAATGGCGACTGAATTGAATGTAATTGTGGAGGACAGACGGATTGATTGTGCGGTAAATGTTCGATTCCTGCTTAATATTATGTACCAAATGTTGGCGCGTGTTGTTCATTATTTCATATTAAATTACTTTATTATAAATTAAAGCTGTTTATTAATTATTGTACGTCGATAGCGGTTTCGTAATGCATAAATATTATATTTGCTTCGTTTTACTGATGAAATTATTACAGTTGATTCGATTTGTGGTTAATTAAAATATATTCAACAAAACGTTAATACAAATAACTAAAGGATTACCTGGGCACAGACCACAGAGATAAAACAAATGAGATATTTTAACACGTGTATCGATAGAATTGTAACATTGACGTCATGATTTTAAAAGAGCAACTATGGAGTTTCCTGCCAGTTCTTCTCCATAGATACTGCTTTCCGAAACGGTGGTAATTGTTAAAATATGTTATGAAATCGAAAGTGCTTCTAAAAGAAGTCTAATTGAATAAATGTTTGAATTTGAGATACATCGTAAACTACCAAATAATTACCATTCTTGTATGTCCATCAGGTGTACGTAACATCAGAATCCAAATTCGGCACGCTAGCCGAACTAGTGCACCACCACTCAGTTCTGGGAGACGGGCTTATAACCCAACTCCTCTACCCGGCACCAAAGCGGAACAAACCCACGGTGTTCCCACTAGCTCCTCCCGACGAGTGGGAGATTGACCGGACTGACATTGTGATGAAACACAAGCTCGGAGGAGGACAGTACGGCGACGTGTACGAGGCCGCCTGGATGAGGTGCAATATGACTGTGAGTAGCGTTTTTGGAGAATTGTTTTACTTTGATATAGAAAGAAGTATAGGCTTGATACTTGTTGCCACCAGAGATTCGTAGGAAAATTTCTGATAGGCAACTAAGTGTGTCTAACGTACGAATTAATTCTTTGCTTGTAAGGACACAAATCCTCAGTTTTGCTGGTCTTTTCTTACATATTGATTAACTTTTTATATAAATCTCTTAACTGTCTGAATATTTTAGCCAAAAAAACTGCGTGACTAATTGATAATGTTGATGGCCATAACTCAATGTAAAAAAATAATCGAATGCAACATTCTCACTGCGTATTTAATTTCAGGTTGCCGTAAAAACGCTCAAAGACGACACCATGGCCCTAAAAGACTTCCTCGAGGAGGCGGCCATCATGAAGGAGATGCGGCACCCGAACCTCGTGCAATTACTCGGCGTCTGCACCAGGGAGCCGCCATTTTACATCATCACCGAATTCATGAGCCGCGGGAACCTTCTAGATTATCTCCGCACTGGAAACAGAGACCATATTGACGCCGTGGTCCTCATGTACATGGCCACACAGATCGCGTCTGGCATGAGCTACTTGGAAAGCCGCTCCTTTATACACAGGTATGTTAGATTAGATTAGGACCCCCTTCTTGGTCCAGTGGTTGACGCGTGAGCGAAACACTGAGGGGTCCTGGGTTCGATGCCCAGTGGAGACCAAGTGGAGAACAAAAAAAATGTCTCGGTCTAGCAGGACACAGTAGGCTGATCACCTATTTGTCCCTAAAAAAATAACAGTGAAACAGTGTATAATGCATCTGCCCCTTATTCCACAAGGGGACATGGGACTTCACACATGTTAGATTTAATAGGAATATAGTGGAAAAATTGCACTGCTATAAAATGTTTGAAAATATTGCGGTTATTAAAATATGAAATCAACTATGTGGTCAAATAAAATCTCGTCCGATTTTCGTGCTGTATAAATATTTGTGTGTACTTATTTTATTACGCCGCGTGCGAGCTGTGCGAAAGTGAATTTACATTTCACGCTTCATTTTGATAAAGCGTATCTCGGATTTATAGCGTTTAATTGATATAATTACAAGTCGTAATACACAATTTGATGCAAGGCAGTTAAATCAATTTCACCGAATATCCCATGATAAGTTATGATTATATAGCATGTAATGTTGATAATTTTAATGTGAATTTAAATAAGCTCATCATATAATGGCGATTGTTATTACTGAAATTTTATTACTATGTACTTAAAATACTTGCTTTTCCTCTGAATATGTATTGATATAGAGATATGTACAATCAGATGGCTGAATTGGATTTTCAATAGTGTTCCTTAGCATTAATTATTGGCAATTTGCTTAAATTTCGACATATTCTTTATACTGGAGGCCTGTTTTAAGCCTCCTATTTTGCAAATTTAAAAAACATTTAATGGAAGTACAATTGCGACTGTTTCCATAGCTCAGCGAACTCCTAAACTCTATGCATACAATCTTAGAAACTAAACTACTATAATTGATAAAAATGCGAAATTCCAGGGACCTAGCGGCTCGCAACTGCCTCGTCGGCGAGAACCACCTGGTCAAAGTAGCCGACTTTGGCCTCGCGCGTCTGATGCGAGACGACACTTACACCGCGCACGCTGGCGCCAAGTTCCCGATCAAGTGGACGGCCCCTGAGGGCCTCGCTTACAATACCTTCAGTACCAAAAGTGACGTGTGGGCCTTTGGCATACTGCTCTGGGAGATTGCAACGTATGGCATGTCGCCGTACCCAGGAGTTGATCTGGCGGACGTCTATCACATGCTTGAGAAGGTGGGTTGGAGTGTTTCTCCCTACAATTTAGCTTCTGGTATTATTGAAGTGAAAACTTCTTTAGCGGCGTTGAGCACTTTTTCTGTAATGGGTATAAAATCTTATTCTCGCATCAGGACACGTGACCCGTGACGAAAAAGCGTAAGACGGATACCATTCCAAAATATCAAACATGCTCAACGTTAATAATCAAGTTTTCACTTCTGCCGGCACTCCCGGAGTGCAACCCGTCTTTTTTTATTATTATTGTAATTTAATTTTGATTACAATTCATGGGATACATATTACATATATATAGATTTATTAGAATATTGAGAAATTAAACAAGATCCTCTTTGATACTTTGTGACATACATTTTCATACATTATTTGACATGCAGTACATTAGATACTTTTCGACGTTAATATTTATACAGTAAGCTGTGAAGCCAAACCTTATTTTCATAATTGGAAACTATAACAATAGTTTAGCGCTATGCGTTTTGGCTAATTAAAATCATGGCTCATATTGTGTGTTAGGTTTACAGTCATAAAAAATACAATAAAGTAATTCTTAATTTTATTTTTATTGTTTTTTATTTTATTTCATTTAATCATCTATCATCTAATTATTAAATTTACAAACGTAGAACTAAATTTATTAACTATGATTTACAAAAGCAATATTGTGAAAACTAAACATGAAAGAACGTATCGCAATTCTTTATTATAATTTTACGTTAAAATGTGGAGTTAGGATCCAATAAATATGTTGTAATTATTATTCTATTTTATTATATTATACCTCTAAAGTAATTAATGAAATATCAAAACACAAGCGTATCCCTTTAACAATACTTTACACTTTTATAATTATTTATCAATTGTCACTTAATTTTCAAGAAGTAATAATTTATAGGTACATTACACAATTAAAATATTTTTCAAAGACATTCTTATTTTTTTAATAATTCACCAAAGAACGTTGTCCAAGACTGTTGACGATGACAAGACAAGAATATCAACCTGTTGGTACCTTCACGAAAAAACATATGCCGTAAATGTATTATTTTTAAAGTAATAGTGAAAACTCAAAACAAATTTCCGAGAAGGCGCGGAGAAATTAATTTGATCCAAAGTTTCATATAAATAATTTAATATCTGTGAGAAAGTATGAAATAAAACACCTCTTAGACATCAACGTTTATTAACGAAATAATAAACCGAAATATAAAAACAAACCAAAAACGGTTCACGCGAGAAAGCGCACTCAACAAGACTCCGGTTTCAAAACAACAAGTTCGACTTTTTGCACTTCGTGTGAAAATTTACTTCGTAGTTTATTAAACAAGCCAATGATGCAAGCGCAAACTATAATGTGTTACAAAACTATCGCGATAACAAAATTTACAAGCGGGCTGAAATACAAACACGTCCTGTGCCCACTATATACCTATACTTCAGCATTTTGTCATGCTTCCGAGATGCATTTTACTATCTCGTAATGACAATCATCAACAACTTACTTTTGTTAATATGTATTTTGAATATTCAAACGGTTCGAAATTAATATAGCCAATGTTTTTTGGATATTATTTTTAATGAATCACTAGAAGTATACAATTGGTTGCGGCGTTAACAGATAATTTGCTAGATATCTTAGGGTGGGGCGTTAATTTCGTGAATTAAATGAGGTAGAATTAACAGTGCGATGAGTCGGTGCAGAGGTGTTTTTTGCACAAGGAGCATTGAGGTCTGCTGACTGCAATGCGTGAGAATATCTCTGAGGCGGACAGTTCCTTGCTTAGCTTACTGCACATGGAGTAGGACACGGATTTCTTTGAGAAGTCCTTGGCGGGGACGCAAGTACGCGCTCGTACAGGCCCGATTTCTTGACCAGTCTCAACTGGAAAATATTCACGTTATGAATGCTTTTGCGAACAAATTTGTAGTGTAGTTTATGGATATTTATAACATCTTATGTTTGTAAACATTGACCAATAAATTTCTTAGTCATGATTTTAGTTACATTGGTAGTTTAAGGGCACTATAATTTTATAAAGGCTATAACTTGTTAAAAAAGTATTTCTTACCTAATTTAGCTGACTCCGACGTGATGACAATACACAGGAAAGCCATTCCTGGGATGTAGCAATCTATGTTTGGCACCTGAAAGAAAAGAGTCCTAAATCATTATACGAGTAAATTTACAAGTAAATACGTCGTACGTCTTGTTAAATGAACCGATGGATTACTTTGGCGTATTTTGAGAAGTGTTAACGTAGAATGCCTAAAATTAATGCCGAGTTACTAATAGCTTTGTAGTTACGGAAATAGTGCAACGTTTACTCACAGTAATATTTGCGTAGTCGGGATGGTCGGGATCCCAACAACCGGGGTGGTCAAAGGAAAGGCAATTGTAACACTGGATGCCTTTAGCAGTCGGAGACACAAACTTTTTTGGCTTCGCCTTTTTGTGTTTACCTGAAAAAATATCATGTCTTATCTATAAAATGAAATCGAGAAAAGGACAATCTGATCCTAAAATTCAGGATACGAAGAAATTCTGCATAAACTACACAAATAACAAAAAAATACTCACCATTCACAGCTATTGTGAATAATAGAAAATAAATGATCGAGTTCCTCAAAACCGACATTTCAGTGCTCTAATTTGGCCCGGTGTGTATCCGTTCAGCTCGGCTCGACTAATGATTTGCGAAACACGTACCGGCCGGCTTATATTCTGTCATACGATGACGCCAGTTCACAGGCTCTTGTACATGGTGTATTTTAATGCATTTTTCATTAAATGCATGTTTAAGTGAGAGTCGGATTACATAATGCAGTAGTTTATAATAACTGTCCCTAACAATGCGGATAGATTGATTGGAATGTCTATTTTCTAGTTCGTGTTTTATGAGCTCATCCGTTATCAATATGGTGATTTTTAATAACTTTAGCAAAATATGAGACAGTTAATAGAATTTTTCTAGGACTTAACAGTCTCGATATTGCGTTCTTTCTACTTTTAGTCTATGGAAGAGTAAAGCCGTAAACATTATAATCCTTTTATTTGAATTGTAATCTTAGAAATCATAAATGTCTAAAGTAGAAACATTATTTGATTTTAAAAATGAACTGCATGTATATTGTTGTATTTAAATACACACATGTTGTATATTTGTCATCTTGTAATTTGTATACAAAATATTATTGTTTTTGCATTGAAAGTATGCGCTTGCGTCGATTTGTATACTACTGATTTGCCTCAACATTAACAATGATTAATTTGTTTACTCTAATCTGAGTATAGTGATGCTTGTCAATTAGAAATATATCTTGATTGAAACAATATCTAATAATGTTATCATAAGAAAATTGCGAACAGAATCTAGACTTTGAACAACTTCGACCCATTTATAAAATACTATAAGGAAACTTTATGAAGAGGATGGATTATTATATTTATTTTATCAAGGAATATAACGAACGTAGGTTTCTGATTTTCTTGTCATTCAGAAGAATTAACACCTAGTTATGTGGCGTTTGTGTTTACCTGAAAAAACCTGCACGTATTTCATTACTACAGAACATTATCTGAAAGCGTTTCGTATCTTCATTCAGAATGAACAATTTTTAGTCAACTCCAGTTAGCCCATAATAATTTCTTCATGCTTAACCCATTGAGCCCCAAGGGGCCCGATCGGTCCCAGACACAATAGATTTTCTATTGTGTCTGTGGTTCCGGGGCTTGAGTTATTAATTAATCTGGGACGCTTTTAACAACACATTAATTGGTGTAGGGTTACCGCATGGAGTGCCCGCCCGGCTGCCCGGCGGCCGTGTACGAGCTGATGCGCGGCTGCTGGCAGTGGAACGCGTCAGACCGCCCCACATTCCGCGAGATACACCATGCTTTGGAGCACATGTTCCAGGACAATTCTATCACTGAAGGTGAGTTTTTATTGGGAACCTTGATGGAATTGACAGATACGACTTAGGGTACTTCAGAAAGAAAGCGTACTCTTCCCTAAAAGGCTGGCAACACACCTGCAACCGTAAAGGTCTTGTGGGTGATTATGAGCGGCGCCAATCATCACATTAATCCGGTGACGCGCCTGCTCGTCATTAAAGAGACCTTTTTATATAGTTGGGTGAAACTGAATAACCAAGTGTTTTTAGATTCTGCATAATGTAGTGAGTGATGAGGTTAATACGTTTGAATCTTTTTTCTTTAGCTATAGTTTACTTTTAGATGCCTTAGTATGTGATGCCTAGTCTTTATTCATAATTTTCAATGTCAATATTCAATACACGCATCTACACCACTCGCGCGCCCTTCCAGAAGTCGAGAAGCAGCTACAAGAGGGCTGCACGGGCACACCGCAGATGTCGCTCAAGAAAGCGGCCAGCATTGGCGGTGCCACCGAGCGCGGTGTTCAGATGCGCCGCCCGACCAACCGGCGCGGCAAGCAGGCGCCCACGCCGCCCAAGCGCACCAGGTACTGTTCTAGAAAATTCTAGACGTTTCTAGTGGTGTCTAGTGGACACACTTGGCGCTCAGGGGGCAAGCAGGCGCCCACGCCGCCAGCAGGCGCCCCAGGTACATACACACACAAACATACTCGCACACACGAGCACGCAAACACAACACATACGCACAAAACAAACATACATAGTTACACATTAAAAAAAGTAGAGAAGCACTACATATTATACACACACACACACACACAAACAAACAAACACTTCAAGAAGTCGAGAAGCAGCTGCAATACACATATATCGCTCAAGAAAGCGGCCAGTTGTAAAAAATATTATCAGTTAATAGATTTGATGTGCATATTGCATATGCCCCACCATACCTTGGAATCCGAACAACCCTGGTTAAATAAGTACTAGCCCGGGATAAGTACCAAAAAAGAAGCGAATTGGTAATATAGATTTCCATTTCAAAAACCTTTAAGTAGCTCTTGAGTTTATTCATTACAAACATACAAATCATTTTTTTTAGTATATTTGATACAAATTGTACTAAATTGTGTTACTATTCCAGTCTACTATCATCGTGCAGTTCATTCCGCGAGTCGCAGTACGCCACGGAGGAGCAGGCCGGTCACGACGACGGGCTCGCTTCGCTCAATGGTAAATCTCCCTTCCTTTTCCCTTTTAGATCCCCTTTTTTATGTTTTTTTACGTTATATACGTATGGGTCATTTGATACAAGGGAATTGAGTTTTGACGATGTTTTAGGAACTTTTCTGACGCTATAGTGTGCTTAAAGATTGGATTGGATTGGATTTTTTAGTGTTAAAAATATGTACATGGAAACTTCAAACATTCTTCTCATGTGTCTAAAGGACTATATGAAATACAAAATTAAAAAATACAAACAATGATTGGTCAAAGTTACAGAGTCCGAAATGAAATAAAACTTAAAATCGTCTCTGTTGTCAACAATTTTATTGAAATATAAATATAGTGCGTAAGTCAAATATATTATAAGAAATGAATTTGTACAATCAGAAGCTATACATTAGAAAATATATGAGGATTTCTAAAGTATGAATATCACTATTATATCACTTTACGCATTAAAAGGCATATAAGAAAATCAGTCCACATAGATAAATAACTTAGTTTTGTAGATCGGTGACACATAGCTCCACACACGGCACTAAATGCAGTAGCGTTTCACATATATTTTTGAATGAAAATCTTAAAAATAGTCAGCGGTTGCATACACATAGTAGGTAATTTATGAATATAGGACATCGGTAAATCTTCTTATATATAAAAATGAATCGCAAAATGTGTTGGTAAGCGCATAACTCGAGAACGGCTGAACCGATTTCGATAATTCTTTTTTTATTATATTCCTTGAAGTACGAGGATGGTTTTTATGTAGAGAAAACGTAAATATGTACCACGGGCGAAGCCGGGGCGGACCGCTAGTAATTTATAATAATATTTGATAAGTTTGAACAATTTACTATTATAGGTACAAAAACTTGGTTATTTCCTGCCTATTTTTTAAAAACCCTTGATAGGTGGATGGGATTACTCATAGGGGACTAAATAAGTGGTTCTAAATCATTATTTATATCTATTAATCAATTTCTTTATTTTAAAACACAGAAACATCTGTACCTTCTAACTTTGTATGTCTTTGGGTATGTTTTAAAATGCTAATGTAAAATCTTAATATATTTAATTTTTAAAATATTTACATAAATACTTCTCTTCTTACAACTTACTAAATGGTTTACGTTTTTACCATTTATACGATCGTTTGAATGCAAATTGACAGTTGCTTTTGATGTTCGTAATACGCTTATGTGTTAGAGACGCTTATCTATGAAGACATGACGAATATTATTTATATGAGACGATATAAAATTATAGCATATGTCATGTGACTACATATGTCCAAATATTTACACTATATTACAGAATATTTCGTTCATTTAAAGTTTAAACATATTTCTTTGAGTAATTGTTTTTTTTTATTTATCTATAAAATATAAAGCTGCGTAAAGCCTCCTAATAAAGTTATCTTGACACAAACGATCACTCACACATTTGTAAATATGTACATCATTACATGCCGTTCTTGCATACATTCATTGTGCCTGAAACGTTATTATTACATAGGTTCATGTACGTATAATGTACTACATTTGGAACGAAAATGTTCTGTTTTCAAATCTTTTTGGTTCTTTTCTTCGCTTCGCTATTGGCTGTTGTATATTTTATGTTCTTATTAGTGGATGGTCTTGCCATGCGTATTCGTGGAAACGCAAGCAAAGCTATAAATGTTTATTAATATTTATAATTATTATTTTATGTATGCCTAATATTTGCGTGTGTTATAACAACGATAAATGTAAGTTATATTTAATATATGCATCTTTTAAACTAGCATTTTTTGTCTTTGTCCGCTCGCAAAGGTGTATAGCGATAGGGTCAGAGATGTTGTAAGTATACGCAATGTTACGGGTAGAAAAGATCCTGCCTTGTGATTATATCTAATTATGTATTTTATTTTATGAGACCCCTTTCGTTTGTTGTATACAGGTTGGCTCATGATCGCGTACAAAGGGAAAATATAATTCAATTGAAGGGGCAATATGAAATACAAATATTATTTTATTCAAGTAAAATCAAGAATCAAGTTTGATAACAAATGTGTTACCAGTTTTTATATGGCGTTTTCTCATTGGACGTATTAATTTGCGCCAACCTTTATATTTTGATAAAATAATAATTATAAATGTTCAATTTAGTTACTCTTACAAATATAAAGGTATGACTCTGTCTTGGATTCCATTGAATTTATCATGTAATTCCGGACATAGTCATATGTTTACGTGGATGTTTTTTTCGAGATTTTTATAAAGAGTGTCAGAATAAATATAAAACCTTGAAATGGTTTTCAGTCTTCAGATAATATTTTTTCTTATAACTGATAACAAAAAAAAAAAAAATGAAATAATCTTTAGCTAATTGTCTATAAAGGGATTTTAGAAAATGTAGTGAACATTCGTTTTTTTATTCTGACACTCTGTAATTCATCAGATTCGATTCGGTTTAATTTCGCTCATAGAGGTCGCTTGTGATGTCTATAATTATCTATTCTTTTCTTCTAGAGCTGTGTGGTAATTCTTTTCCGTAATTCTTTTATCTGTTTGGGTGGTCTCTAAAGAGCTTATTTATTTTCTAAATAGTGCGTAAGAAGTCTATTAGATAGTAGGTGCCGCTTTTTATGTGTTCTGTTGTCTCACATAGTTTTCAACTATTTTCTTTTACGTTTTAGACGATTTAAGCAATTTTTTACATTATTAGCGTTGTTTCTTGAATTATCTTCAGATGTAGGTATTTAAGAGATTATAATACGTAGAATTTGAAGTATTTCTTACAAATGTATCCAATTAAGAAGTCTGTTAATTAAGTGTCACAAAATTATGAGTATTTGACGTTATAATCATTCGACGCAATCATTCAGCATTGCCATCAAAAATATTCCATCAACATTTCCGTCAAAATTACCTCTTAAAAAACGTACCTATGGATGGAATTTTCAAACTATTAAATCCAAAATTATAGAACATTGTGTTATAGAAGTTATCAGTCCGCGTATTATTAGACAGAGATTAAAATATCCCTATTTTATGGAAAGACGCAGTAGTAAAACGTGTTTATTATTATTATAGTAGTCATGGGATTACAAACATACCGCGCTTTATAACAAAGACATTAAGGTATAGTCATGCGTGCAGGTGGGGGTCGAGTGGGGGGTCGCGAGGCGTCGTCCGAGGGGTCACTGGCTGAAGCAACCCCGGATACAGACGAGTCAGCAGGCGCGGTGGCCATGAGTCTGGGTGCCTCTGAGCATCGGCACCGCCCCAAGCGCCGGCACCACCAACACGCGCAGCACCAGCACCAGCAGCCGCATGATGTGCCCAAGGTGTGTTTGTTATTATAAATGTAAAGAATGTAAAATATATCGAATGTTGAGTGATACAAAACAATTTTTTTTTAAGTTGTGAGTATAGTTGTAATATAAATCGTGCTTTTATGCTTCTAAAAGTGATTTTTGTATCTGTAACATAAGTTTATTTAATGAATTATTAGTTAATGATATATGTTTTCAACAGGGTGTGCAAGTCGCGGCGCTAGAAGTGCAGAACGTGAAGCGCGCGATCAACCGCTACGGCACACTGCCCAAGGGCGCCCGCATCGGCGCCTACCTGGAGTCTCTGCGGCAGAGCGGCGCCGGCCCCGCGCCCCCCGCGCCCCACGACGATGAGGCCCGCTCCCTCTCCCCCCCTGC
>CAJQZN010038581.1:0-16505 GCA_907164685.1 Colias eurytheme | reverse complement strand
TAAGGTTTTTATAGCACTTAATTGTGCTGATATATACAAACACATCCATCTTAAACTTTGTAATCGCTTTAATAATTGGAGCAGCACAGAGAGATGGCCTTATTTTAAATGTTATAAACTCCCGATGTTATCAAAAATACTAAAATAATAATAAAAAACTATTCATACTGTGCTATCATCGACCTATTTAGAAATAATTTAAATGAAACTGGAACTAGATATTATATACGTAATGGTCCAAGATCCCAGAGCCGTAAGACACAATTTATTTTCTAAAGCATATAAGTTTCGGTTCACAGTAGTCTCTAGTGTACTTTTTAACATAACTGAATGTTTGTGGAGCTCTACCAGCGACACCTGCGCCACCCGAGTCAAAACTTTTATTAGACGCTTTAAAGCTCAAATAAATGAACTTAACTTATTTTTAAATGTCACATTTTTTGATATACTGAAAATTAGTACTCACTTCGGAGCGCTGTTAAACCTTAGCTAGGTATTTACTTAATGAAAAAATGTTGTATATAAAAGTTGTTCCTCGAAAAACAATCTACAAAAATGGTCTGATATCATTTCTTCGTAAAATTATAAAAAAAAGTTTTATTGAAACATATAAATATCTCTAATTTAATAACATTTTCGCTTATAACTTTTTTATTTATAGTTCTACGACAAAAAGTTACGGACCAAAGTCGTAGAGAATTTAATTTGCAACAAATAATGTTAACAATTTTTTTTATCAAATAAATAGAAGATATATATCGAAGAAGAATATAGATATATCGTAAAAACTATTCAACCGCTATTTTCAAGACGGCGGCCGTGGGACAAGGGTGGCGACCCCACAACAAAAAAATGAAATTGCGTCCTCTAAAAAATGCAACCCCAAATGTAACTTTACAATGGACTAATCATGAATTCTAAACAAAAGAAAATACAACAATATCTGTCGATATCTGCCCAACTCTACAAAATATATATGTATATCCTAATTCCTATATATCTATCGTGACCTATTTTTAAACGGCAAATAGGTATACGCCACAAGAAATAAATGTCCACCTTAAAAAGTTTTTGCTTATTAAGTCCGGTTGCTGATTTTAAACGCAAACCTTGATAATATAAAACATATTTAAAAGTTATAGTCGATAAAGATTTTATTTCCAGGCATGACCTTGTAATAATGAACCAATGATAAATAATGTTAATTACGGATAGTAGGTATATGGATTAAAGTAATTAGTGCAATAATTTAATATTTTAAACCAAACATTAAACTAATATCACATTTCGTTTATATTATATAATCCGGTAGTTGTATACAATCATTTACTTCATTTTTCCACTTCCCTTAATGATTCATATAATTGGGCATAAAAAATTCACCACGTTGGAATATATGGGGTTCAGGGCGCGTATCATTGCCCGGAGTGAAGAGTACCGGCTCGTCTTGGATTAAGTTGTTGTCAGATAATATCGGTGAATAATATTCAGGCAAAGGGGCGGAATGAAAGACAGGAGTTTGTACTCGAGCACGGTGCTTACGATATATATTGGGATGGTAAAAGCGATCGGGCCTCGCAGACACCACTGGCTCCGTGCGGACGATTGCCTTGAAACCATTCTTAGAATCCGCCGTGTAGTCTACTATGCGCTTGGTGCCGTCTGGGTCGACTACTGAATATGATCCTTTAACTACGTCGCCTTGTCTTATTTCTTGTTGGCTCTTGGTGTCGCCGGTGGACGGGTCGACCACATTGTACCAGTAGTTGTACTCCGTGCTTGTTGGCGGCGGATCCGTCACTATAATAGCAAGCGTCGCGTGTAACACACTCACGCACAACAACACCTGAAATATAATATCACTTTAACAATCGACCGACTTTAATTAATTATACTGATTTATTGTTATTATTACCCTTAACATGTTGAATGCGCTCGATAAAGGGGTTCGCGTAATAATATCGCACACGCTGGCGACATTGGTTGTATTTATAGAAGTGCCTTGCATTCACTTGAATGTTTTGTATTGCAATCAAGCTCTCGAATCTGTACAGAGTAGTTTTATTTATAGTAATTACGTCGTAATTATTGTTTATTGTTGGACTGAAGAAGATAGACAACAGGTTTACGTCATATAGTGCCATCGTAATAGAAATACAATATTTCTCACGCCTTTGTACGTTTGAACGTTGAACTTTAAATAACGTCGTACGAATTTCAATTTACAAATGAAATACTTACAAAAATGTTAGATCGTACTACACCTTTTTTTCATGAAAATATCTTTCATCATAAACATTATTAATTAACAATAGTGGTATTTATGAAAATAAGTATCTATTTTTTATTTAGTTTTTAACTTATAGTTTATGCAGGATTAACTTGTGGATCTCACTGCTCGTAAGGAATAAAGATTTTACTAAAATTACATTGTTCTATAGAGAGAGAGAAGTGTCGTAATAATAGTCGAACCTTATCGAATACAGACTGATGCAATGTCCGCAGTGTTTATAGTCTGTCTGAATCCTAATTTTAGCGAAGAAATCTCCTAAACTAAAATATAAACTTCTTCAAGAATATTCTATGTAATTATAGTTATTTATAAAGTATAAAGTAGACTAAAAATGATTCTGATAATCATACAAAAATTCAAGTTTGAATTTTCAATCCATAAAAATAAATAAATAAATTATAATTTTATTTCAAAACTGTTTATCACCATACTTAGGGTAAAATTTATACATAACTCGTAGACTAGTTGAAAATACCTGTCGTAAACGTACGAAATTTTTCAATATTGAAACTGAACGTTTACATGAAAAAAAAAAATTATTTTGCTCTCAACAGTCTGTCTGTTCAATAATCAAAACATATCTTTGTATGCAATAAAACGAAACAATTCTAACAGTGAACGTGTAGTAGATAATTGCATTCAATTGAAAATAAAATTGAAATAATTAGCCTTGGCTTGCTTAATTATTGCTAATTATTTTAACATTTACGAAATTTTACTTATGCGTTATGCTGATTGAGTTGTATTTTGTATTGAATACATATAATATAATTATGGAAGTTAATATGGAAATGATCTTGCATGTTTTGGAAAAATTTTCATTGAATATTTTAATACTGTATTTAATTTTATTATAGGTATGAACATGTCTATTGTTGAAAACAAATTTATTTATAATATTTTCTTATCACATTCAATCATTTTTTTCGGAACGTTGATAAAAAAGACATCAACGCGCATTGATTTAAGTCTCAGTTAACAATATTAGTGTTGAATTCATTATTATCTGAGTCTTATAAAGTTTTACAAGTTTTCTTTAAATTTTTTAAACAACATTCTTACCATTATTAGATTTATGAAAATTAAAACACGTAGCCTTACAAAAAAGCCGGAAAACTTGTTGATTTCCCTGCAGCTAATTCCTCGGTATATGATGACTTATGTAGACTAAAACTTTTGAATTAAATTTGAATTTGAATCTTGAATAAATATAATTTCATATAATGTACTCACTGATTAGGGTTCGTTTTTTTATGATAAAAATGTTAAATTAATTATTTATAGGTAGATATTTTCTTCTTGACATGTGAAAGCGATAAATATATAATATTAAACTTTAAAAGGATAAATTGAAAATATCATTTACGATTCCTCTTATTTATTACCTTAGCATTAACATACATTTAACATATTTCAATAAATAACAATATTATGGTCTCCTCAAGAAATCATTTCGTTTCAATATAAAATATCTTTCAAATATTGTCGACGCTAGAACAGATGTATATACTACTAGATTATAACGAACATATGTAAAGGCGTTAAATAAAAGGTATTTTATATTGAAACTATTGAAAGTTGTCTAGTGATAAGCAGCTACGGGCGCGACAGCTTTAACAGCGCCTAGCGGTTCTCTGTGGACTACAGCGTTGAAACCGTTGTGGGGGTCAGCGGTGTATTCCACGGTACGCTTGGTGCCATCGGGGTCGACAAGGGAATAAAATCCTTGCACGACGTCCCCTGATCGTGTCTCGTGTTGGCTCTTGGAGTCTCCTGAAAAATGTTTTTATTTAATAACATGATTACAATTTACAATAAGCGATGTTATAAGTAATTCATTACGATTTACAATGTTATATTGTTGATAAATATAAATATAAGCAAATGATTATAAAGCGAACTTTCTACACAGAGGCATAGTATATAATTGGACATGGCTAATTAGGAATATAATTTTTTTAAGGATTTAAAAATATGAGGTTAATTCTAACGATTGAGTAATTAGTCAATTTGGTTATTAGATTATTAAGATCCTTTACGCTAAAAATCTTTTTATGAAACGAAAACCAAGCTTTTAAAATTGGTAAACTTTCATTGTCTAACAGCAATTAAAAAATATGTTTTTGGTCAATATTTACCTGTCAAAGCGTCTTGAATGTCATACGCATAAGAGTATTGAGGGTTGGGATCGTAGTCATCCACAGCAGTGGCATACGCAGCTGGTCTGGCGACCGCGATGGCTGGTCTAGCGACTGCAATGGGAGCCGCTACATGCGCTAGACCGTAGGGCCGCGCGTAGCCGTACGGCGCGGGTGCTATCAGACCAGCTGATACGCTACAGACTATAACTGCGGCTAAGATTATTACCTGAAAATAAAATGGAATAATAAAACTACGGCATAATTGCCTTAACCTCAACCTTAAAAAGCGTTTTCGCTTCGGTTAAAGATTGAATAATCATACTTTTTATTTTATTTAATAAATAAAAAAATGTTATAAATGAAAAGGCAATTTAAACAAATGAAATTCTTATTTAAATGATTATTAAATTTATTCTTCTACCTTCATGTTGTTGTTTATTCGTGTGCCGGACAAGTGCTGTGTGACTATGTTTGCTCAAGGGTTGTCTACCGAGTTTATATACTAAGCTACTGATATGCCCGCATGTATATACCTACCTATAATCTATATTATAACGGCCCTATATCCTTTATCGGTCACTTGAATTATTTATGTCTACAACAATATACTAAACCACGAATTTATAACATAACATAAGTGGGTTACTTGTCAGAATATGGGCGTGAACGATTTAAATATGCATGTATGTAACAAAAGCTAGTAGTCAGATAAGCGAAACATAGGGCCGTTTCACAACGTTCACTAAACCATTTAATTATAAAGGAGCGATTATTAAATTTCAGTTTGTAAAATTGCCTTCCACGTGAAAACATCATACGTTAAAAAGTAAGTACCTATTACAAACATATACTTAACTAAAACCACTTAACAGATTTTGATGATATGTACTGTAGCTAATATGCACTTGGGCCTAGAGAGTATTCGAGCCACTATCTAGAATTTAGGCCCCAGGACTGGATCCTTGTTATATCTCCAGTTTATGCCCGTGTTTTCGTCAGCGGGTGTAAGTACTGAATTAATGCTGCTGACATTTATGCATGCTTGTCTATTAAGAAGTTTTACAAAATTGAGACGTTGTATATTATAACTATATATATTGTGAAAAAGCCCTAAGAGTTAGTTTCATTTAACTGCTTAGTACCTACAATTTAAGGGGATATTTAATACTTACCTGTTTAAACTAATAGATTGATATTGGTATCAAATGAGAACTTTATTTTAAATCAATATAAAATTACTATAGCTCATGAAATAAATAAACATATTCAATTATTTATATCTCCACATTTGTTTAAGATTCAACTTCCTTGGAAATAGCATTTTTAATTTTATATTGAAAAATAGTGGGGCGTTATAAAGTTGTTTCTTTTAATACTATGTTCTAATTATAATACATGGCTTGTATTCATCGATTATTAGCAATACAGGTCTCATAATACAGGTTGTCAGTATTGAAGGTTCTAATCTTTTTGGGGTCACAGCTGCACATTAACCATGTGTGCTATATATTATAGCCACACACACAAACACAAGGAATAATGGAATATCCTCATATGGCCATGTCACTTAGCTGCCGCGTGCTTTAAACATAATATTAATAAATGTATCTATTATCCAATATCCAGAGCAAGCACGCAAATATACATATTATGTGATTTTATTAACTTTGTTCTACATTTATAACCGATTGTCAAAATAAATAGGCATTTCATACCATAATTCAGTATTAAATTTTTTTGTTAGTTAGTACTAAGTCATTAATAAAAGAGTAAGATAAAAGCAATACTTTGAAAAAGGCTCCTATACTAAAACTCGCTACAATTATATCATCCTTCGTAACATGTAAAACCAAAGGCGGCTCAATTTCGATTCCAAATTGTCAGTATAAGTATTGTTATACAGTGTTATACGTAGAGTTGATAGAGGACATAAAATTAAATTCATAATTTACAACTATGTATTTTCTAATGAAGTGTCATAGCTTATAAGGTGTTTATATTGTAATTTCAACATTTGCGATTTTAACTTTGAGTAAAGGTACCTACACGGCACTTGCACTGAAATTAAGAATTAAATCGATTGCGAAAGTACCTTCACCAGTAAAACATTGTATTATTCCTGAGTTATATTATCTAAAATTGTTTTTGTTGTTTGCTATAATAATATGTTCATTGTGAAATAATCATAATGTTTTAAATCCAACAAAGTGAGCACGGTTCGGCTAAAATATAAACTTTGAATTGAAATGGAGATTTGTTGTAACGTATTCGAATTATTACAATTCTCATGTAAATTTAAGAATGGTTGTTGTGAAATTGATAGACCAATGACCATCACAGAGCTAGTATTATAGGATGACCATCTCTATGTGACGACTTTCTATCAATCTCTACGTGATCTCTACCCCACCTCTACTGAATGAATCGTTCATGTATGAAATAACTATATTATCTAGTTTGACATAAATGTTATAATATTTTATAGATAGCTAATTTTCAATAGTTCAAGTTTACTGTTCTGTGGTTCAAGCATTATTAATATAATAGAGGACAAATCAATGCCAATTGTTTAAATTTTTTAAATTGCCGCTTGTCTCTATAAACTGTATTATCATTGAAACAAACACAAAAATAACATGTTAAAATTGTTGATATTCCAATTTAATCATTAAGTAAGACTACATAATATTTTGTCTTATATCACTTATTTTGTGCCTCAAATAATATCTTCGATTTTTTGTTTCAAATTACCTTGTATCCGAAACGATAACAGTGATATTAAAAACAAATGTGTTTATCCAGTAGCTGGTCCGAGCTGTCAGACTGACGCGTGAGATCTCTGTCCGACGCTATCGCTATATCTCTCATTATCTGCTCAAAAAAAAATCGCGTGACCCATCCCTACAAAAACGTTTGTTGAAAGAAAAGTATAGCTCAGATTACGAAAAAAAAATACTGTTAGATAGGTAATGAAATGAGGCATCATTAGAGTAGAAAATATATACTTCGAACTTACAATTTCATATTTTAAAAAAAATGATAATACTTAATTGTACTTTTTTTTGTTAGATTTTCTCGCAATTTAATTTTATTACGACAAATTTATGCGCTCGGCTTCATTTTTACTTATTTATTTTAAAACTAGACTATATTTCCTTTAAAATGAATGCATAATATATACAAATTATACAGGATATGTCTATTATTTTTACTAATAAAAATGACTCGGCACGCTATCCGGATCGTTACGTCCTTGGCCATTGTTACGTTTCAAATATTTTAAAATGTTGAATCTGCGTAAATATAAGAATGTAATAGATTTATATTAGTAATTACTTAATCTAGATAGTTTCTAGTACGTATATAACGTATCAAAATATAAAAATATAGTTTCAACAATTCGTAAACAACACCGAAACCCGCCATGTTTGGAACGCGCATTTTGACCTACATTATTTGTTAAAAATAAGAACTTTGGCTAATGAAATACTACAATACGTATATATCACTGTAAAGAGAATTTTATATAGAAAATTATAACATATAACACACAAAGGAACAAGTAATAACATTCAAGTAATCACGCCATTTTTGCGCAGCGACATTTTGCTCGGCACGGTGAAAAAATGACGACCTTTGAAACTGGTCTGTCATTAAAACAGGACGTCAAATTGTATGAACCTTTGTTCTAAAGTAGTCTCTGGTTCTCTCCAGATAATAAATGTGACAGCTGTGGCACAGATACTCAACCAAATTTGAATAGGGCAAGCTTTACGACAGGTATAATTTATGGGCACGGTTGTTACACGGACTGATAAGCATAAAATTTTTTTTGTAACCTGAGAGCCCCTTATTCTCAAGTGGTTATGAAACGTCACTCACTTCATGTTTCTTTTTCAATGATTGTGAAAAGGTCCCACAAATACAGTGCTTTGTTATGTGTATTCAAACAGAGATATTTTTGAAATTGTTGAATTAGTGATTAAGGAAGATGGCAGATTTTGATGCTATATATCAAGATGAGACTGATCCTGAGGAGAATATTGAGGAGACGCATGTGACATTAGTGCCTGACCCGATCGTTGTTCGCGGAGCTGGGAATATGACAGTGTAAGGTTTCATATTTTTATCAGCTGTTTACACCTTTAGCTATCAAATAATGCAATCAATATCAACTAGCAAACAATATTACTCTCCTTCCAAGTTTTTAAATTTCAGATTTCCTTGTCATCTTGGATTATGGCAATGAGAATATGCTTTGACAAGAATTATGACCAATGCCAAATTATATTATGATACAATAGAATATATAGGGAAGATTTAATTTGGGATAAAATGTAGTCTTGAGACTTGAGTTTATTACTGTATTTGTTAGTTATACTGTCATTCTATTTCTCGTTTATTTACTGACTATATATTATATTCACTATACATAGGAAACACTTTAAAGAATATGTTGTTTACTAAAGTCTTTTTAGGTACTAATTAGGTATTAATGGTAATTTCATTTCAAATATTTTGATGTACTGAAATTTTAAAAAGCGTTATCAGGTTTAACATCTTACTAACATCACAACAGTAATATTCTATCAAGCGCTAATCACTATCTACAAGGTCATTAAATGAGAAAGTTTCACCATTATAAATAAATTAATGATCTTTATTGCTCATTATGTAAAACTACAATGTGGCTCGATAATTATATAAACACTTGTTACAATGTATTATCATCATTATGTTTTAATATTGCTCTAGTAAAGTAATTTGTAAAACAATAATAACAAATTGTTGATAAATTTGTTACTGTTAAAATTACCTTCTTTATTAATTTAACATTCATATCTATAGTTTACACATTAATTCAGTATTCACATATGTTTTGGACTGTAATAATTATAAAACTTTGTCAACAAGCCTGTGTGAAAAACTTTACATAGTATTTGTTTTGATTGTCTCTTTCTGTTTTGAGAAATAATTTATATTAGATTTTTGTTTCTTGGAATATAAAAATAAGAAATATATATCATGACTTAAGTCTTTGATAGATTTGGAAGTAAATCAAGCTTTTTTAGAAACTACTAATGAGTGTATTTCATTGCAACTAAAACTAAGACCAAAAAGGTTTTATAGGATGACTAGAGGCCCCGGCTTCGCCCGTGGTACATATTATTTCGCAATAAAAGGTAGCCTATGTCCTTTCTCAGGTATCAAAATATCTCCATACCAAATTTCATGCAAATTGGTTCAGTACTTTAGGCGTGATTGAGTAACAGATAGACAGACAGAGTTACTTTCGCATTTATAATATTAGTATGGATTGATTGATTCATTTAAAGATATATATTTTTCTATACATCTGAATGTGTCTATTAAACAATCCCCAATAAAATATAACATGATTATTTCCAGTTTTGGACTGAGCAACCGCTTCAACAATGAATTTCCTTCCGGTTTGCAATCTCGCGTCGCCCCCGAGGAGTACCAGGCGACCATAGCCAGAATCAACTGTGTGCTTAAGAAAACCTTGCCGGTGAATGTCAAGTGGCTGTTCTGCGGCTGCATGTGCTGCTGCTGCACGCTCGGGTGCTCTCTGTGGCCCGTTATTTGTCTTAGTAAAAGGGTGAGTTAGTTATATTTTGTTTAGCTGATAGAATGTGCATCTTAGTTTGTGCAAACTGGACAGAATATAAGTAAATTTCAGAGATAATGATTTTATCGCATGCTTTAATTGTCTGTGTGATAATAGGATAATTTTTGACAGGTCATATATTAAAATATAAATTGGGATCTGTTTTATGATCATTGACCAGTTATCTGGTAATCTCCAATCTATGTAAAAGTCATGTCAGAATTTCTTATAATTTTTTTCTATTAATAGAAATTGTACCTACCCAGGTAAGTTTTCAGATTTTGTTGGCATTCCACCAACACTGCAAACTAAGAAATAGCCTAATATTTTGTGTTGAACTGAAAAAAAAAATAGCTGCATTTTGCCATAAGAGCAGTCTTATATAACCTACGTAATAATATACTTTATAATGATATTTCTATTTTTTATTCCAGACGCAACACTCACTGAACAAATTATTGGAATGGGAAAATAGCAGGCTTTATAATAAGTTAGGACTTCGTTGGCGGCTTACTAAACAGCACTGTGACTCTTCCTCCATGATGGAATACGTGCTTCTGATAGAGTTTATACCGAAAATACCCATATACAGGCCAGACTAAAGTGCGGCAAAGTTCTTACTTGTAAATATAAATAACATAACACATCTCAGAACTCCACACAAAACAATAACTTCTGATGCAACAAATTTCACTACAATGTTATGTTATATATTGTAAATAATTACTATGTATCTCTACCTAAAATGTTGTTATAATGTGCTTTTTGTGTATAGATGTCACATTATTAAATTTAAAGCTTCGATTTTTTTTTAAAGCGATGTTATCTCAATGTGTAATGTATGTAAGGTTTCGAAGAAACATTAGTTTACAATGTTTACCCTGTAAACTGAGGCGGATGAGGCTACCTTCTTTTTATACCTTCCATTTAAAGTTACACTCGTATATTCGACACATTGATTTCTTTAAACATTACTTCAGATATATCTATCTGACAGTTTATGTGAATGCTATCAAAGCTGCCCCAATATACACGCAATGAAGTTTACTTAATTAGATACGAGCACGGAAACGCTTCGCTTCATTTTAAGGTACTATAATGTTTCTATACATTTACAATGCCTCTAATAATCCGAATTTCACGAACAATATCGAAAACGATTATATTTTTATGTACCTGAGTGTCAGTGCGGACGCAGTGAACACGTAATGTAGAACACATAGCAAAGTTTTAATTTGGTAACCAATCACCATAATAATGTTAGGAAAATTAACGGGACTGTGTTATTAGACAAGTAATTGTTTATAGTAGATACTCTATATACGAAAGGATTTTACCCTTTCTTCCCTTTTCAACGTGTTGTGACTTCGACGAAAGCGTATCTATTTGTATATTTGAAAATTGGCTTTAAAATTAAAATATATATGTATGTATACGTATTGGTGAAAATTCTAAGATTTCTTGCCGTACCTTTTTATTTTTTATGGAGCAACGGTTGAAAAGCGGACAGGGTATGTTGATGTTAAGTCGTAATTAAGTGAATGTAAATATTTTAAGTACATAATATAGATTATTTTTGTTCAAATAATAAATCTCACAATGTGAAAGGCCTGTTTTGATTAAGTTTACGTAAGAACTTATTACCCCTGATTACCTTTTTAAGATAGAGATTCTGAAAAATTAAATTCAAATAAATAAATAACATTAATTTAAGATTAGAACGGAATATATTTCGGAAAAAAAAACTTATATGAAATTGGCAATATTTTATTATAAATTAATATTTATATACACATAATACACATTGACAAAATACATAAGGCACTTAATGTTATGGTCCCCAAAATAATACAACTTAAACAAAAGAAATGACACAAAAGACGTACAAAAATAATTAATATTATGCGTAATATTGCAAAACAATCGCGAACATGTTTGTCACAAAGGAGTTAACGATAAGATAGGGGAAGCATAAACAATACATTTATAATTCATATTCAAATTAAGTGTTTTAGATGTTCAATAAAA
This sequence comes from Colias eurytheme, assembly GCA_907164685.1. Lineage (NCBI taxonomy): Eukaryota > Metazoa > Arthropoda > Insecta > Lepidoptera > Pieridae > Colias > Colias eurytheme. The sequence continues at coordinate 4,414 of CAJQZN010038581.1, read as the reverse complement.
GATAGTTTTTGGAAGGAAATTATTGAAAATGTGACAAATCCATGCGATTTAATATTTATTTATCTACAAAGAGACTAGCTATACATTTAAATCAAATACAAAATTATAGAATTACGAATAACAAATTTTACCTTTTTAAAAAACCGGATACACAATAATAATTAATCTCTAATTACATTAAATTGACTTCATACTTGACTCGATATCAGCATAACCGCTTTGCGATTTTCTTTGAATAATATTTTGTGTAGAGTATGTAATGTTAATTGCACAATACAATGAACTGAGTAAACCACACTTCATTTTCCAAAGTATATGGATACTAAACAGTTATTATAATAATATTTCGATATACTTTACACAACCATTAAACTAAATTAAATTCATATTTTAGACGCGCAGATATTATATTTACATTCAGTCACCGTTTCTCTAAGGATGATTCATATTAATTCTCGTTTTGTGCATTTAGTTAATCTTCAGTAAAACACTTAAGTTATTATGGCAACAAGTACTATGAATATCGCAAGAAGTTATAAATTAGTAAGTTTGAAGCATGCAGATCATTTATAAATCATAAATCAATATATTGCACATAATCGATAACGTCAATTACTTTAATTCACTTCGATAATCAATAATATAAAATTTAATCTTGATTGAAAATCATTACAAGACCTATAAGCATTTGATTTACACCGACGATACTTAACATTAAAGAGATATAGACATCAGTCTTCACTTTACATACGTTCCCATTACAATTTACATTAAATCAAAATGGACCAAATTTTAAATTCATCACTGTATTTAAAACATCTAACTAAAATGGACTTCGAACGAGTCGCAAGCATCGATGTCGTATCACAAAATACCCTGAATATCAAGTACTAACTAATTTGCACGTAATTAATTGGGAATTGTCCTTTGAGGCCATTGCACTCGCCGAAATACCACTCATCGTTTATTTTGGACAGAACGTTGATCTTGTCACCGATGTTAAAACGCAGATCTCCTTCTTGGACAGGCATGAACTCATATAATGCGAGGGCCGTGCCAATTTTAGTTTTACTATCATTCGGTAAAGGTATCTTTACCTCAACGTAGTTCGAAGGAAAGAGACCTTCCGCCCCTGTGCGCAGTTTACCGTACATCCATTCGTCATTCTCGCGCCGAATCAGAAATATTTTCGTGCCAGCCTGAAAAAATAAAATGAACATGAGAATTATAGTAAAGCAAACAAACATCGGATGCTGATGATTTATAAGTCCAAACAAGTTATTTTTAAACACTTTAACCATTGTTTTAAATTAAATCAATGTAGGTATCGGTCTTAAAAAACGCCAATATTTTCTTAGTATTAATATTTAATATAGAATGTTCCAGTTTCCGTATGAAGAAAATGGTGTCACCAAGTTATGATCCATTGACAAAGCTTATCCTACATTCTCAATATAGCTTCATTAAATACATGCGATACAATGACGAGAAAAGCGGATAAATTTAAAAATAAACAATCGCTCTTAAATAACATTTTTTTAAATAACATTAATAAATAACATTGAGTTAATAGCGTCGCCGCTTATCTCTGAGCACACACGTTTATCTGTTATCTACACTAATATTATAAAGAGGAAAACTTTGTTTGTTTGTTTGATTGTAATGAATAGGCTCATAAACTACTGGACCGATTTTAAAAATTCTTTCACCATTCGAAAGCTACATTATCCACGAGTAACATAGGCTAGGTTTTATCCCGGAAATCCCACGGGAACGGGAACTATGCGGGTTTTTCTTTGAAACCGCGGGCGAAGCCGCAGGCGGAAAGCTAGTTATGCAATAAAGCATTACACTTTTTTTATGTCATATTTTTAGTATTGCTAATGGGTCAGCAGACTGACTAGTAAAATATTCGAATGTATCTATCTCTAATTTCTGTCTTTGACTTCGGTCTGACGTGCATCATTACCTAATCTCTGAACAAACTCAGTACAACCTTCATGAATTGTTATTTAACAACTACAAATATAGTTCTAAATTTATTGTGCCTTTTTTTTCAGACACGGATAATAAAGTTTAGTTTGGGCTCCAATCGTTCCTCCATCCGTTTCCTGTACTATCTATTATAATGAAATTCAGGTCAAACCGATAAAGATTACGATTATAGAAAATCTTTTAATTCACCCCAACAAAACGCAAAAATGTTTAACATTGATACCAAATTGGATTAACATTTATAACTTAATACGATTTTCTATGCCCTTAGCCCATTTGTTCTATGACACGCGTTTAATACATTTATAAACTCTGTTTCTATTATACTACTTATAGCTATTCTAGATTTCCGCCCGCATTTTCAAAGAAAAATACAGTTTCGTTTCTGTGAGATTTCGGCGATAAAATGCAGCCTATGTCCTATTCTGGTTCTTCAGCTACCTACATACAAAATTTCATAGTAATCGGTCCAATAGCTTTTACGTGAAAGAGTAACAAACATCCATCCATCTATACTTTAAAACATTCGCGTTTATAATATTAGTAGGATGTAATAAAATCACATGTTTATTTATTTGTTTATTAAACGACTTCATAAAAAGGAGGAGGTTACCAATTCGCCTGATTTTTTTAGGTTTGTTTCCTTCGTTCGACTGGGTTAACCGAATAAATCTTGTTCAGTTCTGATGATTTGAAGACGTTTTTAGTTTTTTGTTCAGTATTAGGGTATGAATAAATTGTGTTTTACAACTAAAATGCATCTCATGAGAACAAGATACCAATACTTTTAGGTAAGTAGATATGTATATTCCAATATTTTTAAGTTTCTTTTAAATGGCATAAATACATAATATAAAGTGACACTTGTATATAATAAAACAGGATTCTTGGAAACTCCATAGTCACTACTAGCACATGTTGGTTATGTATATCAAACATGGTACATATAATAGTTATTTACACTATCATAATATTATAGTCGTTATATTTATTACTACATAAGCATCGTAATGCGTAAAAAACAATGAATAAGATAATATTTAAAATTTCAGTTACATAATGTAATATTAAATATGTTAAGGAATTTTTAATATTTCATATAAGGAAGACAGGCAAATAACATTTCCACAAATACCTTCCTGAAAACTTAAGCAGGCTCAAGGACTACTTACACTATGGATTGAAACATTCCGCATTGGAAACAAAAGCATACCATAACAGAGTTCCTAGTAACTATGTTTAAATAAATCATAGATACAAAAAATTGTAGGTCTTTACTTAGATATCTACCTAAGAGATAGAATTAAAGACCAACGAATTTTAAACGAGTGGAACAGTTTACGTACACTTTCTGTCTGTTTCTGTAAGAAATCTGTGTGTTTTATTATGATACACCGCCTTGAAGTGGGTAGTTGCCATTGTTCTCAGTTGATAAGGCTGATTTTCAACAAATAACGCCTTACAGCATAAAATTATTCTCTTAATTATTTCAACCTTGTCCTGAAACTTAGTCTGACAATAACTACACTCGCCACAATGAACAATTAAGATAAATCACGTTAACGAGTAACGTTTATAAATTATTTATGAAAAAACTACACCATTTTTCCAATACGACTTTTGAGCGAGACGGTAATTAGAGTAGTGGCATATAGAGATTAATCATGTGGTAAGAATGGTTTATACTTTATACCCAGTGGCGTAGCTATCATAGGGCCAGGTGGTGCAGTGCACCAGGGCCCCGGAGCTCAGGGGGCCCTCAAACCTCAGCTTAGAATTTTTTTTTTTTTTTTTTAAACAATTTTTTTTTTTCAAAAATTGAATCCGACAAGATGGTCCAGCAGGGTTAACTCAATAACTGCAGTCAAATTTCGTTTTTTCGATATCATTAAAGCATTGTCCGAAATAACGCTGATGTTCCAGTAAGACGAACGTAGTGAAGCAGAGATTATAAAATCAAAAATGATGAATTTTGAGTTTATATTTCTTTGTGAATTCATGCACAGCGTATTGAACAACATCAATTATGTTTCCAAAGTTTTGCAAAAACGTGATATCGTTTTGGATGAAGCGAGTAAGTCTTTGGACGAAACAACGGATAAATTGAAAAAGTATAGATATGACTTCGAGTCCTTCAAATCCAAGGCCACCGAAACCGCGAGAAAATACAATATCGATCCTACCTTTCCAGAAAAGCGACGAAGAAAAACTAAAAAGCATTTCGATGAATTGGCTTCTGTTCACCGATTCGAAAACCAGGAAGAAGTCAAACTCAAACTCAAACATTCATTTATTCAATTAGACTACTATTTAGTAGCACTTTCGAATCGTCATTACATAGTATTTTTAACATTTACCACCGATTCGGAAAACAGTATCTATGGAGAAGAATCGGCAAGAAACTCCATAGTTGCTCTTT